>PVKZ01002062.1:0-220668 GCA_004027375.1 Macroglossus sobrinus
TTTTTTTTGCACTTAATTGATGAATTTAACATTGTCAGAGAACTTCATGCTTAACTCTAACTTTTTATGAGTTAACTACTGTACAATTTGTCAGGTAACCCAAATATATCTTTATTACATGTATTTAAAAAAAAAGAAGTGGAATTATCCTCTGAATTGTCATTTTGGTTTTCTGATACTTAATTATGATCATGGACATTATTCTATGTTGGAAAAAAATAATATCTTCATTCAGTAGATATTTAGTTTCTACATTTTTCGTGGTAATATTTTTAGATAAACACTTTAATTTGTAACTTTATTAACTTTGCTTTGTAATTTTTCTGTCTTTATCTTGGACAAGTGAATTCAGTAAAACTTCTTTATTGTCAGAATGTAAATGGAGGAGTGGTGTCCAGACAAGTAACACCAGAAACAGTTATGAAACATGGTGGGGGCTCATTAAATGTTCATTAAATGAATGAATAAATAAATACAGAAGGAATTGTGGTCCATTTTAATATTAAACATTTATTTGGCGGAGTACCGTTTCATGGAGTCAACGCGATATATCAAAATCTTTGTATGTGACTAATGTATTAATGAGGTCCTTGTTTATAATTCCTACTTCAATTAGGCTTTAAGTATTTCCATCATTTTTATGAATCATCTCTGTGCCTGAACATTCAGCTCATGAGTTTACATCGAGTTATTTTAGTACAAAATCACTAACTAAGCCTTGCCTTTGGAGTTTGAGATGTGAGTTGAGTTTACAGTTGTGCTATTTAACCAGATGAGTCATCATGGATACTAACTTAACCCCCTAATCTCAAGTTCACATTTGCAAATTGATGGCAACCGTATGTTGTCATGTAGGACACACACACATGAGCATATATGCATAAAGAATTTAGCACAGTGCCTAGAATCATTAAACACTTCATAAGTGAAATTGTTATTGTCAACTTTATTGCTGTTAAATAGAAATATGGTGACAGTATGGGCTGTCAACTGCTTTCAACAAGTAAAGCAGTTCAGTTAGTTGCAGAGTAGAGGTTTTTTGTTTTGGGGGGAGAGATGGTGACAAATAAAGGGTAAGGGATGGTGTGAAATAGCTGTTCTTGTCTGTATTGATCAAATCTTTGGTTCCCCAAGTTATTGCACTAACGCAGTGATTCTCAAAGTGTGTTCCAGCTGGGTTCCCCAAGACCTCTGCATGGTGTCTGCAGGGTTAAAACTTTCTTAATACTAGGATGTTATCTGCCTTTTCCTCTCTTCCTCTCATACCTGGAGTTTTCCAGAGGCTGCCTGGTGTGTGATGTCTTATCAGATTGAGTACAAAAGCAAATATGAGCTGTCCTCTATGAAGCCAGGTGTTAAAGAGATTTGCAAATAAATAAGTAAGTAGCACTCTTCTCACTAATTTCTTTTGTTGTGGGAAATACAGTTATTTTTTCATTAAAACATTATTTGTGTTCATATATGTGTTTATTATTGGTGTTTTAAAATAATAAGTAATTACTTAAAAACATTTTCAGTTTCAATTTGTAATGATACTTAGTGACACCTTCAACTCATATCCACAAAAATATGTTGTTCCCCTCAGTCGTGTAAAGGGGTTCTGAGACTCAAAAGTTTGAGAACCACTGTAGTGGCCCATGAGCCCGTTAGTTTCTCAGGCAGGTACATAGAGTGTGCTACTGTCTTGCTCTTGGCACATTTAAAATTAAAATAAAATAAGAAAGCTCCGAAAACCACTTCAGAATCTGGGAGGTTTAGGTTTTATTTATTCAACCTTTTAGATGTTTCTATAAAATTAGATAGCGATTTATAGCTCTTGGCTTTTTCAAAACTGTTTATCTGTGTCCAATAACATGGCTGAGTTCTCTCTTTAGTTTTATTGTGCTCGTGAGAAGGAATGATTAAAGAAGGCCTCAGCTGTCCCCAAGACCCGGAGCAACTATCTTTTTCACTTAGGGCACACAGCCTTTCTCTTTGTATCTCCTTACAGCTGGTACCTCTGAGCTGTTTTGGGGAGGAGAGTAGGTGAGGTCACTGGGTTTCATGATCTGTAGGGTAATGAATAGTCCTTGACTAAATGGATATTCTATGAATATTCAGGGTGTTTTTTTGGCTTCCTGGGAAACCACCCTGTCATTAGCTTACAACTCCCTTTGGAGACACCAAGCGTTTTCTGGGTGACTGTGGGTCGTCAGCTGTCTGCCTGGGGTTGCTTTTCCAGGCAGCAGATTCTTCATTTGCATATTCTGTATTCACCCTCTTGCAAAACAACACACCCATTCCCCCCCTTTCACAAAGGCAATGAGGGCTTCCTTTGGAAACTCCAGCCAAAATATCCTTCTGTTTATGAAGAACCCAATGATTTAGAGGCCATGCAAATTAATTCGGTTTTGATTTGGATGCTTGCACAGATTGGGGATGGAGAGGGACAGTGGTCTACTTACACAGGGCTCTTTCTGTGCAACAGGTCCCTCCACCCAACCCCCAGCCCCAGTGTGGTCACTCCCCGGTCCCTTGCCCCATGAAAAACAACCCAGCTCCTGCTGCTCATTTTATTCTGACTTTTAGGAAGAAACCTAGCAGTTGGTGAATCCCTTGGCTTGTCTGTTCAGTGACAGCTTCAACCGGAATCTCGCTGTTCTTTCTGAGGTGGGAGGAGGTGGCACTATTCGGATTATGCTAGGAATGTTTAGAAGTGTCCCAACAAAGGAGTTAAAAAAATATAGAGTAAAAGATAAAATTCTTTGAGAAAGAATGGTCAGATCTCAGGAAGTTCCAAAGATAGGCTTTAGGTCACTAGTGGGCTGGAATCCATTCATTCCTTCAACAAACAGAAATTGAGAGTGGGTAATTTACAAACCACCATTGGTATTTTCATCTGCTTCGACATCTGTGGACAAACACATCAGCCTTCGTACCCAGAATCACAATTAAAGACCCTTGTTTTAACTTACGCCGCAGATAAATTTCTTTAAAAGGTAGATTGACTATAACTCTGTTCCTTATTCCACTCACTTTGGGAATTCCTGTCTTTCCATCCCACTCAGTGTCTCCAAATTTCTTTTAACCTTTGCTTTATTCCCCTAGAATGGAATCACAAGTACACTGCATAATTTACCCAGCAGACTTTACTCTCTGCTTGAAATCAGCACTATCCTCAGAAGGCCGGGATCATATGTATTCTATAAACTAGAAGACAGGACAATGCATGAAATGTTTTTGAAGTTCAATTAGTCTTGAGTTCAAGCTAATTTCACAGGGCAGAACATGGGCATAGCCAGACCTCACGGTGTAATTAAGTGGAGGTCAGCAAAGACAACATCTAAATGTGGAAGAACTTTGCCTTAGCCCCACATGGTCTGACGGAGTTTGATGGTGCTGTTCAAAGTCCATTTGGGATGGATTATTAGGATTAAAGAACAGCAGAAGGCTCTGTACTTGGTGCGTTCTCTGGTGTCATTAGCGGATGAGAAAATTCAGCTGCTTATCTGGCTCTTGTTTCTAACGATGGATTTAAACAGACCCACACTTCTCAAAGGTGATCTTACTAACCTCTTCTTAATAAGTTACAGATCTCAAATTGCCCCAAATCCTTAAAGGGCCATTTGAAGGAAGTTGATTGATAATTATCATCTCCCCTACGTGTATGGATATTTTCTGCAGCGGTACAAAGCTATGGTACAGTTTCTTAATTACCCAGATAATCCTGTTTGCTTGTATTTTTAAACTATGAAGTACTGGGTAATTATTCAATTCTTAATAGAAGGCAAATGGCAATGTAAACAATAATTAGGATGTGAGACAGACTAATGCGCTTCAAAGCAAATTGGGTTTTTTTTCATACTGTTCAACATGAAGTCCCATAAAGCTAACAATTTAGAAGAAAGGCAAAAAAGGTTCCATTTCGTTCATATTTTGTGGTGTTATCTCTTGATGGCTTGTTTCTGTGAATAGCAGTTTGCCCCAATGAAGCTGGCTGAGCCCAAGCCAAACTGTTTCCCTAACAATCCCTTCCCTGCTGTTTGACATTTGGCTGTGTTCTCCCAGGGCTCCAGATTGGTCCTTTGTCTGCTTCAGATCCCAGGGGTCAGAGGTTAACAGAATACTGATGTCCTCCCATAATACCATGGCAGGTAAATATGGGCCAACCTCCTGATCAGTTAAGACTGCAGCTCAGGCAGGAATGCTTTTCTCAGGGGCTTTTGTCCTTAAGAACTTCCCTGATTTAAGATGCCAGGTTTCCCAACTATATTGCTTTTTCTACAGCGCATCCTTTATTATGAGAGCTGCCTTCTCTTTCCTATGGCTTGTCTGTTCACAACTAACGATATATATCCCCAGACATAGAGGACCTGAAAATCACGAGCAAATCATCTCTTTTGACTAATTCATTTTACAAACTTAACATGGTCATACTTTGCAATCTTTTCACAGTTAATTATGTCTTGCACTATTATCTGTGCTGTAGATTTTATTGATGAAATAATAAACTGATGACAAAGGCACTAGACAAAAATATTTTAGTAATGGTGCTATTACCCCCTTTCTTTTTTTCTGTCTGGCCTTCATGGTGTATGGCCAGTTAGAGGTGCAATTAAATGAATGATCAATTTTATTGTCCATTTTTATTATTTATGAAGATGTCAAGCATTCAGCAATATCAATTTTATTAATGTTTTACATCAGTTTAATTATATCGGCCTTAATTTTTCTCCTCAAGATTAATGTAACTCGATAGGCTATTTTCTAATTGGTTGTGATACACGCACAGGCCTTAAAAGTTTTAACTATCTTTCAAACCTTCAGACTTCTTGTTACCATCAAGTAATTTCAGGCCACTTTTCAATATATGAGCTCTCCCATTCCTATTTGGCCAACCTCCTTCACATTGCACTGTGAACTTGATGCTTAGATTCATTTGTTTTCAGTTTTAAGTGTTGGAAAAAGACATCCCCACTTTGAAAAACTGTTTCCTTTTCAAGTGTCCAGCTTGGCAATGACTGAAGCAATTCCCCCCCTCCCCCCAGGCAAATTACCATGTTAAAAGAAGGGATCAATACCTTCCTGGCTCCTCCACCCTTCTTGCTCTCTTCCAAGCGGGGAGAGTTTTGAAGAACCCTGGGAGACCCTTGACAGATGTGCCAGGAGGCTTCAAGAGGGTTGTCAGTTTGAGAGTGGGGAACACTGACAGTTTGATCCAGTGCCCAGACTGCTTCTCCACTGGCCATTTGACAATGGATGGAAGAAGAATTGACAGCTCCAGGAAAGCTCTAGCGGTTCATATAATTATGGAGAAGATTAGAAGAAAAGTGTTGGGAGAAATAAGAGATCAATACGGGGGCACCAGTTGGCTGAACTTACCTAGAGCTGTTAGAGCATTCCGTTCTGTAATATTTAGCCTGTGCATAGAGAAGAATATTTTATAGTTTTGTTTTTTTTAAGAGTTGTGTAAGCCTATGCATAAGAAGAAAAAAAAAGCAGCCGCTGATTCTTGAGAGCAGACTTGTAAGTAATTAACAGTGTAATGCTCCTAGTACTTAAGATGCAAAGGTGCTAATTAACTAATGGGAAAAATTGAGATTTCATTACTCTGCCTCTAACTGAGGTGCCAGCAAAGAAGCGCAGCTGAAAGTAATATTTGAACATTCAGGTTTCTATCTGTGGCATTTTCTTTGGGGTCTGCGTCTCTATTTGTATCCTGAAGTTTAACATTAGAATGAATGCAAGGGTACATTAAAACAACATAAAAATGTGTTTTTTTTTAAAGAAAGGAACTCATGTTTATTTATAAGTGAGAACGTTATCTTTGCATGAATGAAAGAAAAACATTAAAAAGAAAAAGTTTGAAACATACAGCCTGAGGGTCTCAAATGGTTTTACTTTTAGGAAGTTATCCTCCACAGGGCAAAAAATGGCTACTATAAACTAAACCGTATTGAAAAACAACCCGAGTACATAATTTATTTTAACCTTCATGAAGGATTCTGGAATCCTCATTCACAAAATGTAGCTATATCTATTCTAATAATTTTAAATGGATAGTTGATATGGCCAGAATCCTGCCCTATGATTTTAGCAATTGCACCAAAATTTTTTTCAAAGTTCATTGTTAAATCTTTTCTCCTAGAGAAACAAAGTCACTTATTGAAGAAAAGTAATGTCTGACCTTATAAAAATCACAACTATTATGGCAACTTTAAAAAATAGATATAGTAAAAAGAACTTTCCCCAAAGCAGATTGTTGACTTCTACTACAGATAATGATTGAAAAACACAAACCTATTGAGTTTTTCCAATATTTTCCATTATATCTTCTAGCTGGTTATCACCGATCTACAGGAAAGCTATTGATTTTTCTGTGTTTATCTTGCATCCAATCTCTTTATTGAACTGTCTCATGAATACTAATAGGTTTTCAGTTAACTCTCCAGGGCTCTCTAGAGAACTAATACTTTTGAATACAAGCACTTATTTTTTTTCTCCTTTCCAAGAATTCAACCTCTTTTTTCTGATTTTTATCTTACAACAGTGGTCAGAATTTTCAGACTAGTAATAAATAATAGTGTAGATTGTAAGCATCTTTATTTTATGCCCGATTTTACAGGACATAATTTAAGTATGCTATGAGGTATGTTTTCTTAATATCATATAACCAAGTTTTAAGCATTTCTCAGAAAGAGCAAATTTTGAATTTAGTTAAATTACTTCAAGTATTTCTTTTATCTGTGTGACTTTTTGTCTTGCTGTCTTTATGAGATTGAAGGTATTTGTAGATTTTTCTGATAATACACTATAAACTTTATTTGCATCTGTGCGGGGGCGGGGGAACCCTATAAGATGGCAGTGGATTTGATACATAGAAGCTCACATTCTATTTGCTAATTGAAAATAGTGATTAAAAGCTTTGGAATAGGGATTGAATTTTAATCCCAGTTTTGTCACTTACAATGTGATTGAGCTGATTACTTAAATTTAATACTTTGGTTTTCTACTCTGTAACATGGGAATAATGATAATGAGTATACTCAGGATTAAATAGGAATGTATATAAGTCTCACCTAAGAAGTGACATTTATTTAGTGTTCAATAAAATGTAAAGTTTTCGTTTTATTTCGAATCTTTTATAAATATCCAAGTGATATTAGGCCTATGTATTCTCTCTTTTTCTAACTCCACCCTTTCCCTCTCTCTCTTGTTTTACCAAGTTTGAGTATTATGATCAATTTGTAAATTTTTAAATTAATATTCTAGAAAGTTAATGTGCATGAGAACTAGCTTTTATCTGTGAGCTTAAAAGATTTCACCATTAAATGTAGTTCTGGACTGTGCACTTATGATTTGGACAGTTTGCTGTTATGTTTGCTAAATTTAATAAAAAGAGCAACAACCACAGGAAGGAAACTGGCTTTGCGACCTTGTTCAGTTGCTTTCCAAGTCACATAAATGGCTTTTCCAATCCAGCATAGTAGACATATTCTTTGACTTTGATTTGGGCTGTTCCCAGCCTCTCTAACTTCAGGGCGAAAAGCGAAGATGTCATCCACAATTATGTTATGGAGATTTCTCGTTACCTTGTGTAGATTTTAAGCATATAAGTTAAAGGTAATGGGATCGTTAAACCTGGAGCTAGTGTGTGGACATAACTGAGCTATTCATTAATCATGAACCTGGCTGCTAATGAGAAGCTGTTTGAGAAAATATTTACTATCCCATTTGGGAAAGCTGCATTTTGCCGCAGAGAGAATATGGTCTCAGCCCTTTGGAACTGTGGTGCTTTGCTCTCTCTCTCTCTCTTTTTTTTTTATTGAGAGAAAGAGAGAGAACATGAAATGACAGATCCACTGTTGTAGAAACATCTGGTGCTCTTCAGAGCTGCAACTCTGACATAATAATTTGTAAATTTTTTCCTATTGGTTGTGAGGATTGGCAAGTTTTATTTTTTATTTAAAATTATTCTGTGGGCCACAACAGGCAAGAACAAAGATCAGAGGACAGATATTGCATTAAGTCCCTTACTAGTTCTTGTACATAAAGTGCCTGTGGCATCTTCTAATCACGGTGACAGATTGAAACCTCCCTTCACTTTTCCAAATGTCTTAGAAATGGATAGTATTCTCAATGGTAAACTTCTAGACTAGACAGACTATAAGATTATTTTCAAGCTATAGGATTACTTATAACTATTACTCTAGATAATAAGATATTTGGTACCCTCTTTTAGATATTTTATATTCCTTGTAGGGTAGGTAAGCTAAGTCTAGGGTCTTAGAACACAGAAAAGATGGAGAAGCTTTTCGAACAATCCCAGATAGCAATTGCTTTATTTTCTTTAAATCTAAGTGTACATCATAACATCTCAAAATCGATAAATGTTTTCCCAGCAGGCACCAATTAAAGGAGATGGAAACATCTTTTGGAAAAAAATTCTTAATGTTTTATAAAAGTATCTGTAATGATGACCATCAACCAACTGCTCTACTGGCTTCAATTTCTTTACTTCCAAAACAGCCTTTTAAGACAAGTCTGTTATTATCTCCATTTTACAGTTGGGAAAGCTGAGGCATGGGAAGGTGCCTTAGGCCATGCAGACTATGCAAGATGACTTAAAACCAGATAGACTGGCTCCAGACTCCTGAGCTGCCAACTCTATACCATACTTTCCTTGGGGATGAACGGTTAGAAGGAAAGAAACCTCTCCCCAAGTTAACTAACAGTATGGGATCCACCCTGAGTTATAGAATTATGTAAACAGTGACCTGACTATACTTCAAAATTTGTCAAACATTCATCTGTCAAGGGGTGGACTTTGCATTATTCTGAATGGCCTTGCCAAGACAAACGTCAACTTTCTGATTATTAAGGCTGAAGACTTGTCATAGAATGCATGACTGAGCAAATTATTCTTATTTTGATTATACCACAGCAGAGAGGGAAGCTACAAGTATAGACCCAAATTTACAAAAGACAGTGTCAGCTCATCCTAACAGGACACCCTAACCAAATGAGAACTTTCTGATTTCTCAAATGCTACGCAATAAATAAATCCAAGGAGATTTAAAAGGAAAATCAATTGAACAAGAGTTAACTTTTAATAATCTATATGCTGTGTATATGCTTTTATGCTGATTTAGTCAGAGTATTTATTTGCAAATGTGTGCAGAAAAAAGGAAATGGCAATGAAACATTTGGAAGGCAGTTCCTTTATGTAATAAAGGCTAAAGCAAAAAGAGATGGAGTAAACGTTTGCAAATGGTGCGGTATGTTCATTCCTTCGGTACCCATACAGCCATCCTACCCTTCCACCATTGTGTCGCTTCCCTGTGGCTTACCTTTCTGCACCTAAAACCAGTTATTTCCTGAATTGGTGAATTATGTTAATCACAAAAATTCTCTCTCTCTCTCTCTTTTTTTTTTAAGTCTAAACCATTTAGAATTAGGTTTACTGTTGGTTGCAACACAACCCCAGCTAACAAAGGAAGTCACTGCTTTACCATGGCAATTACATGAGCATGCAAACTCGTTTTCCATACACAAATGCTGTACATAGGAAACATAACGTGTTTGCACATGCTGAGTCATTCTCCTTCCAAAAGATTTCTTTGTAGGCCTATAAACAATGGAAACATCGTGGAGGCTATTTGTCCTCCCTTCTCAGCCTGAAGGCTAGCTAGATGGGCTAATTTGGGTTCTGGTGCTGACAAAGGCAGAGAGAGACCCTTTTTTCCATACTGGACTTCCTGAAGTGGGACATCTCTCTTCTTAGAACTGGAGAATATTCAAGGTGGAAGAACTTTAGAAATCCTTTATTTCGTTCATGCTTTTCATTTTACAGATGAGGAAACTGAGGTTCAAATGAATTAAGTACATAATAAATTAATATGGACTGGTACCTGAAGTCTAGAGTTTTAGTCTTGCTGTCTAGTTGTGCTGAAGAGAGGATAATCCTAGGAAAAAAATGCGGGAACCAAGGTAGAGTGGAATCTGCATATCTTTGAGGCTGGCCTTGGGAGAATCAGATCCTGTCTTCCCAAGCTTACTCGCCAACCTAAGTCTTTTGAAATGAGATCACATTTGGTTTTGATTGCAGTCCTTAAGGTTTCAGTATGCTTTTCCCCCTAATGGGCTTGAAATCTCCAAATACACTGCCTCTTTCTGAAGTCTTCATGTCTTTCTACGCACTTTTCCCTCTGCAGTTTGCAGCCTAAGGGAGTGGACAACCCTGTAAAAATGTTTATAACATGTGATAAGTAAGCTCAGGTGAGGACTGAAGGAGGGAGATGCTGAGTCCCATAGGGGAGGAGATGTGAAGGAAGGATTTTGGAAATTTAAGAGTATTGAAGAGCAATCAATTTCAACAGTAAATAATTCTTAAGCATCTACTATGCCCAGTCAGTGCATAATGCATATGACATAAACCCAAGAGTGAACACAGTGGCCTATGGGTTGTGGAGCATAGGTGAAAGGGAAAGTTTTGAATAACATCCTAAGTTTTAGACTTGGTCCATTAGTACATGGTGATTCCATTCTTATATTAAGGAATTCCGAGAGGATAAGGTAATTTTTAAGGTTTGGCATGGCAGGATGAAGAATTAATTTATCCTTGCTAAGTATAGACTATGTGCATGGATGGGGATACAATCTAGGACAAGTAGATTATCATAACTCTATTTGCTTTCCAATTCTGAATTTGACTTTGTAGAAAAACAAATTTTGAAAGGCTTTGGTATGATACTGTTTGGGAAAGATCTCGGTCTGCCACAGCCGTCATAACCACATGCAGAGTCTGGGTGGCTTAAACACAGATTTATTTTTCACAGTCCTGAAGGCCGGAAGTCCAGGATTAGGGTGTCCTCGGGGTTGGTTTTGGTAAAGATTCTCTCTTGAGTGTAGACAGTTGCCTTCTCACTGTGTCCTCAGGACTTTTTCTCAGCTTGTATATGATAAGAGGTGTCCTGTGCCCCTTCTTATAAGCACGCCAGTCCTATGGGATTAAGGCTCCACCCTTATAATCTCATTTAATCTTAATCACCTCCTTGAAGGTGCCCACAAATACAGTTGTGTTCAGGGGTTGGCTTTCAACATAGAAATTTGCAAGGGGACACAGCTCTTTCCATCACAGAAGATGAAAATGTCTTTCTCTTTGATAAGGCATGTGAACATGTGACACAATGTTAAGATTTAGCCTTTGTAGCAACTTTCCGTCTTCATGTCTTAGAATGTATTTTGTTTATCTGTCTATGCCTGTGTGAGTTTCTCATGAAGACAGTGTGGCTTGGTGGCCTAGAGCCTGGGCTCTGGTGACCAGGGTTATTATATGGATGTTCATCTTATATAGTAATTACTTCATCCCTTGTGTTCTTCATCTGTGAAGTGGGGATACTATTACTTTTACTTTTGTGGTATAATTCACAGGATTTATATACATGTTAGATTTATTTACATATTATGTTTTTGGTTAAAGAAGATAGTTTATTATTTTTTTAAAATTTTATCTGATTAACACTTTACTTGAGTATAGATAGTCAGAGTTCACATTAATTGTACTCTGGTTTTATTGTGTGAATAGCTGTTAAGGATAGCATGGGAAACCCCACTTACTGAGCTGCCTAAATATGGTTTTAAGTCATGCTCAAGAAAACCGATGAATCACAAAGTTATCAGGTTAAGAAAAAACATAAAACAAGTAATTCACATTGCTTGTAGAAAAATGTGATAATAGAAAGCAAGTAAAAAGACAAGCAAAATTATCTATATCATTACACAGTGAAGCCATGCTTATCATGGTTTCTATACTTTCAAACTTTTTTTGATGTATGTGCACACACACACGCACACACACACACATACACACACACACACACACACGCATGCACAAGATAATTGATCATGCAGCACGATCAGAAAATCTTCCCAGATCAAGAAACATAACTTTATAACATCACTTTTAGTGGCACAGAGTTTTCCGTTGCTTGCAGGTACCAGTTTCTTCAGCTATCCTTTATTGTCAGACGTTTAGGTTGCTTTTGGTGCTTTTAACATTATCCTGAATAGTCTCACAGCATCATCTTCAAATGTAGCCTTCATTATTTTCAAATAATTGTTAGGTTGAAAGATACACCATTTTAAAGGCTTTGATGCTCAGTTTTGAGAGACATGCTTACCTAAGCGAGCAACAAAAAGGAACACACCTCTAGTGACATTGTATGTTAATTTCCTTGCAGTACTCGTTATTGTCATAAACTCTAACAGGGACTAGGTTTTGCTCATTAGCACTTGCCTGTGAGAAAACTTCTTTTAAGGATTTTTATGCTTGTTTTAACAAATGTAGGATTCTTTGGCTACCTGTGACAGCTGTGGGCAGCTAGCCTGTAGTATAAAGTATACTCTCTTATATAGAGGATTATATATCAGCTGCCTGATATAATTTATTGCCTCTAAATCTACAGTAAGATTTTCCTCCCCATATCTAAGGAGCATCGTTGCTTTAAAAGATGGAGAAACACCGCCTTTCAAAAAGACGTTGTTAAAGCCAGCGTGATGAGGCTGATTGTTTTTATAGAATCACTTACACACTGGTGTCTTCCAATTCTACAGATACCTTCCAGTTGGTCACAAACTAGAAGGGAAGATGACTTCATGGACAATGCATACACTTTAAAATACCTACACACGCAGATACCAGGAGGTAGAATCCCTGTAGGGTTGGCTAATTCTTTCTTTACAAAGTTAAATGAATTGATTGCTGTGGAATCAGTTGTTTCTTTGACCTTCAAATTCATCTCATTGTATTCCGGAGCGTTAGCACCTTTAAACCAGGTGCCTGTGATGGGCTTCCTTGCTCTCACCTCCCGGGACCACTTATTCTCTGGAACATGAACTACCCAGTTCACTCTGCACCTCCCCACTTTTAAAACAAATTAAACATCCTGCAAATTATTTCCCCAAGTGGATGGACAGAATGTGGAAAAATGTTCTGTCCTTTCTTTTCCACCTTCCCCTGCTCCTTTCGCCTCCCTCTTTCTCAGCACCCCAGCTCTTATTTAGGAGACTTTGCTATTTGGAAATCAGATAGAGTCTCTAAGGACAGCAAAACTAGGGATGCACTTGCTGGAACCTGAAACATTCATTCTGCTTTCTCCCACCCGTCTCTTCGCAAGATGAAAAATAAAACAATATTATTGGTTTGATTTTTCTCCTTCAAAATGAATTAACCCATGTTATGCATGAAACAAATTCTGTTCATTGCAGAGCTTTGGGAAAATGCAGAGAAAGGAACACGATCATGCACAGAGCAAACCCGAAGTCATATCTGGGGACGTCGCAATACTTATCCGCTGGCTTCTTTCTCCGCATGTCCAAGTATAGCATGGCTTTCCTCTGCTTTGCGTGGAGGCGCTGGCTTTTTTCTTGCTCCAACCAGTGCAGACCAAGGAAGTGCTTTGTTAGCCTCAGAATCCACTCCTTGCTGGGTAGGGAGGGATTGGTTTTGCTGTTATAGGCTGCGCATTCCTGTTCTTCCTTCAGGCGAACACTGGTATCTACAAGCCTATGGTGTTACAGCTTTCCACACACCTTATTAGTTCAGAAACTACAACTACTTCTGTCCCTCTTTTCCAGCTCAGTATTCCAGTTCCCACTGGGACCAGCACTCTTGGCTGTGACCCTGGAATCTTCTGTGAACGAATTTGCCCTTCCCTTCCCCTAGGCCACTGCTCCTTCTTTCTCAATCCCATGAAATCTTGCTCTGAATCAGCAGGAACTTGAATGTGGGTTGCTCACTTGACTTCTAGTGAGGAACTTTCTTAGGAGACCCCCCTAGCTGCTTCTGTTTTCTGCTTTGTAGCCAGAAGCCCTCCAAGTTGGGTGTTATACTTAGTTCTCTGGAATGTTTTGGTCACTAATTTGTCCATACGTCAGTTTCTTGAGTTCCAGTCCCCAGATTCCTAGCTCCCTCTGTGGCCCATGTCAGTGAGGTTTCTACATGCCTAGCCAGCCAACCCATCCAAGATAAGCAGTGAGCTCTCTGCCATGGGAAATGTTTACGCAGAAACTAGAGGGACTCTTTATTGAGAGAAGCTTCAGCAACATCCCTCCCTGGAAAGAGGAACCGGAATGACTGCTCCGGTCCTTTATGATTTTAAGATTATAATAATTCAACAGTAATTGCCCCTCCCACTCACAGATTCAATAAAAAATCTCTCACTTGCTCTTTCCTCAGCCCTGTACTGAGCACTGTTTGGTACAGTGCTTTGTAGTGTGCCCATCAAAGGTAAAAATCAAATTTAAAACAGACCATATCAATTAAAAAGAGAAAGAATAATAAGTTAATCAAAAATGGCTTGTTTGATAATTTGAATTGCATTGGCCAAATTATTAAAATTACATATTGGTCCTATGTCTGTCTGTCTGACGTTAAGACAACTGAAGCAGATAACTTGATTCACTGGCTATGGTGCATCACAAGTTGGATGTGTATTTTTTTTTTCCTTTTTTGCACATGGAAACTTGAGTAATCACAAGAGCAGCAGCTGGGTATTTTGCTTTGAATGGAGAAATTTATTGAACTAATTAAGAAAATTGTCTTGTAAAAATGGAGTGCTAATAAATGAAGTAGTATTTGGGCATAATGACAAATCTCCTCTATTCTCCCTGCCCCCCTCCTCCAAACTTGTTTAGCCTTTTTTTTTTTATAAATATGAATTGTATTATATAATTATAATAGACTGTATGTATATAAATAAACTGGGATTATAAATCTTTGTAAATCTGAGTGTGGATCACATGACACTCCCAGTCTGAAACCACCCCCCGGCTTTTACAGATGTCCCTACAGGGAGAGGTGATCCAAGCTCATTCTTTCTTCACTGTTTTTTTCACTGCTCAGAGCATTCAGCTGCTGGGCTTTTGTCCACATAGTGTCATCTGTCCTGCTTTCTGGCCCATCAGAATTGTATTCGTTTTACTAGGCCTTGCTCATGCAGTGTTTTTTTTTTTCCTTTGAATTTTCCCAAGTTCCCAAGCATTTTGATTGTACTCCCTAATGTCACTTGTACTTTCTGTTGACACAGTGTTACTTTTGGGGCACAGAATGTATACTTTGTGAGGAAACTCACTACAAATTATTATCTGTAAATCAGGCAAGTCAATTAGTCTCTCTGTGCTTAGTTTATTAGTATGTAAAATGTAGATAGTAATAATACTTGCTCCATCAGGTATTAAACACGTAACACCTTATGGAGCAGGTATTACATGTGGAGTAAACACGTGTCAGTGAACCATGCTTGGAACATAGTAATCACTCAATAAATATTATCTCTTATTACTACTACTCTTACTATTCTTACTATTGGATTGTGTGGCCCTGTGTCAGGGCCTTGAACCTGGAGAGAGGAGTTTAAGCTGCATTTTAGACAGCACTTTCCCTTTCAGTTGAAAAGCTTTGTTCAGCAAACGACCTATATGACTATATGGCAGTTGAATACCAGAATCTGTGCTTTTCCAGGGCTAAGTCTATATTCCATTTATCTCTGCATCCTCTGTAGTGCCTGAAACCAATATGGTGCAGAGTTTTATTCTGTCCTCGTACTACCTATATGGTCATTGGAATGAATGAATAAACAAATGGGAAAAGAAAAATGTCACTATGGTTTTGTTCATCTGTAAGTAGCCCATTGATTTTCGAAGCACACTCATAGAATGTATCATGTATTTTCAGTAAGAAACCGGTATTTGTCACCATCTTTTACAATGCTGGATATGTCATAAATTTAAAGAGTGTAATTGAGGCTGAATTTTCTGTGGGTTTATTTACTAGATCAAAGAGTGACTTCAACTTTCAGCACTTATTTTATTTGCCAGCATAAACTCATGGGTTTAGTCAAGTGCCAAGAAAAGAAGTTAATCATCTGAATTATATGGATTCTGGCAAATCACTCTTTCTTTTTCGGGATAAAAGAAAAAAGAGCTTTGAGTCTTTATCTCCTTTCAGTAAAACCAACTGATTATAATAGTAAGAAGAAAACTCTATTAATTAATCTAATAGCTCGAGGCTGCTAATCAGTCTAGAAAAGTGATATTACCCAGAATATACTGGTTATCTTTATTGCATGTCATTGATACATAATTCAATTGATTTTCACACTTTTTACGTTCCAAAATGAAATACAGCTTTTGTCATGTCACTAGATTGGAATTCTTCGACAATATATTAACATGCCAAAAATAATATTACATACAAGAATAATGTTGAAATAAATTACAGGTAGGGCTGTATCCCTAAGGAGATTTTCATCTGTGTCTTAGACTAGAAGACTTATCACCCTACTCATATGTCTATTTCCGTCCACCATCTTTTAGTCTATTAGTTCAATTCAATAAATTACTCATTTTGTGCTCACTACATGACCAGCTCTCGTTTTTGTGAGCATAAATAAGCCTGCATTCCGTTATACAAAAGTCTGTGCAACTCCGAAGTACAATGATTTTTTTCAAAGAACAAATACAGAGACTTTCATGAAAATGGCACTTGAAAGTGGTCACCTTGATTGTTTTCCAGGATTCCTCCAATGCAGGAACTTTTTGGAACTGGCTTCTTCCAAATGTATAATACATTTTTTTCAAATGTACTTAGTTTTGGACAAATTTGTCCCATAAGGTGGATTTAATTTTTGGATGTCAAATAATTCGTAGACAAGGCTGTCGATAAATGAGATCAATCATGCTTTGAAATATTGTTTAAGTCCAGAACACCAAGTGATCACAAAATAACAAACTCTTTTCATGAGTAACTTTTAACTTGCTTTGAATGCAGCTTCAAAAGAAATATTTGGATGGTGACATTCATGAAATAAGGACGTGTTAAGTCTCTGGCATTCTTAGATTTAGCTGTCAGCCTCAATGCAGCCACCACGAAGGCAAGCCTACTTTGAATCCTCAGACCCTCTAACTGAGCCTGATACTTCATTGCTATTGAAATGAAGGAGTGAATGAATGAATGCATGAGTGCACAAATGAATGGTCACAGCAGACCACAAATGAAAAAGGCCTCTGGTATAGAGTGGTTTATCTTTTTTCTTTTTTCTCTCTTTTTTCCTGGCATTCATTTAAATCGTGTGTTGCGGTTGCTGTGCACTTATCTGGTGAGACTCTGGCTTTTCGCTAAGTTTGTATAGTATTCCATTGTAGCACCTCAAAAACTTGGTAAACTAGTGATTATCATTATCTCTTTTCATTGATGAGGAAATGAAAGTCCAGGGAAGTGAAGCAACTTGCCCAAAGTCACTCAGCTAGCAAATGAGGAGTCTAGGTTCAGCCCCAGAGGTCTGATACCCATAACCAAGATTCTGTCCTTCTTTTCAGTACCTCTGTGTTTTTCTTATTTGATACATATTCTCACATTTTGTTTTCAACTATACTAAGCTTGGGATATTATAACTCCTTTTCAGAGATAAGGGGATTGGCCAAATTGCGTTCTATAGAAGAATTTTCTAATTTAACAATTAATGGAGATTTGGGGAAATATCTTTTAAGAATGTCAAGAGTTTACTGCAGAACATCCCAAGGCAAGTAATCTTTCAGTGAAAGAGTAAGTACTAGTACATTTATTAAAAAAATAATTTATCATCTAAAGCTCAAACTTCCCAAAGGCCTACAGTCTACCTGAGAAATACTTCAGGGTGGGAACAATGAGCTTCTAACCACTGTTCTGAAAATATCCAGTTTTCTGACCGTTGTCAAGTTCCCCAGCTTTCTCCCATCCATTTCCTCATCTAGAAAATAATTAGCTGGACTAGGTCATCTTCAGGATGCCTTTAAGCTCTTAAGTGTTAAAACGTATGATAGGTTTATAAGTGCCATTAGGAAAAAAAGAAAAAAGTCGATATTGACTGGAGTTATCTGGAAAGGTTTCCAAGGAGAGGAAGAACTAGATAAAAAGTGAATAAATAAAGGTGGTAGAAGAGGAATGAACACCCTCTGAGCCACGAGTGGTATGTTAGTTATCTTGCCATGGGGCTGAGGAGACTGGATTTTCGATAGACGTTAAAGGGCAGAGGATGAGTTTGGTTTCTCCCTCTTGGCTCATTCATCAGGTGGTCATAGATTACTTGCTACCCCTGGCCATTGAGAGCCCTTGATCTTGGAAAATTCTAGATGTTTCATTCAAGTAAAGGAACTGTTTCATCGACTGAAGATTTGTAATATTTACCCACATTTTTGTTCTACCACTTTAGGCATGTAGGAGAAAGATAAGGAGCGCTTCAGAGAAAAGTTGACCTGAAGGTTATATTTAAAGGATGATTGGATTGATTGAAGCAAAGGAGAAAAGAACAAATCAGTTATTTGAAAAGCAAAAAAAAAAGTGCTATTGATTTCCCATGATTGATGGTTTATTACCTTGTAGATGGGTAATTTAGGACAGTAAATAAATGACAAAGATGTTTATTTAGATTTGGAATTTGGAATTGTTCTGGAAGGTCAATACATGGTTGTTCATTTTTTATTTGTTTGTTTATTTTGGTGGTTCATTTTTTTAAGTGTAAGAATGGCCTAATGTAAGTTGATAGAAGGTGATTGCTTTTTGGGCTTTTCTCTCTAATGATGAATCCCAGTGGTTCTGAAGATGAGTTTTGTATATTAGAATCATTTGGGCCACTTGGTACATATATACATTTTTAAGGTCACATCCCAAGAGTGTTGAGGTTTGAGTTTGTGATCCAAATTTTTAACAAGGCCCCAGATGGTTTTGGTTAATTTAGGCACTGGCAAACTCGTCTGCTGCCCATCCCACGAAGACTAACTCTGGATGACACAGAACTGATAGTGATTTGCTAGTCCTTTTGTGCTGCTTATTTCTTTTTCACCTGCTAAGAATAGAAGGTCCTGTGGATCTGAGAAAGTGAGTAGCTTATATCCATCGGGACCAATGGCGTTAATCCCAGTAGAATTTAGCCAGTATCACATTTTTTAGTTGAATTCTGTCAATAGTATTCTTTCTTTTAAAAGAAAAAAAATATATATATATAGATAGATATAGATATAGATGTAGATATAGATATATAGATATATAGATAGATGCTCAAGTGAAGAGCAGTTCTGTCTACTGAAGAGGTATAAGTTATTTATCTCTTTGTTATAGAAACTATTTCTTGGGGAAAAGAAGTAGTTGGAAGTAAACTGCACAGAGGTGAAAGGCTGATCAATTTGGTTACAGAGATAAAATTATCAGCCACATGTGGCAGCCTTAGTAGAACAAAGTAGGACCAATCACATAGTTATCACAAAGCTATTGAGATTTTTATACAGAGCCAGCAAATTGATTTTTGGATTCCAGGGGTAATCACATCCTGGAAGTTTTTTTCTTCCTTTTAAACAGTGGGGAAATTCACGTGACCTGGGAAGAAGGCCATTTCAGGCTATCGGGCATCTGTAGTGAAAGATGGAGTTTTTCGTGGTGTGGGCAGAGGAGGGGGAGAGCCCTCCTGGTGCCAGTGTTAGAAGTTAGAGCACTTGCAGATTAAGAGTCTCAGAATTTTCCGAAGTTAGCATAGCACTTTGGTTAAAAAAGAAAACTTGTTTAGAGCAAGGCTGGATGTGGATTAGCCAGGAAGATCAACAGAAAGAAAAACACCAGAGCTGGGATCTGGGCAGAGATATTTTCCAGAACCACCTGTGGGTAACTGGAACACCAACGATTTGTTTATTAATTAGAAGTCTGTTTTTGCACAGATTCATTCTTTAGCAAATGAGATACAGTTTAATCTCCTTGTGGGCCGTTCTCAAATCATCCTTTTAGTAATACTTATAAATTAAGATATCATTTGAAAGGATCCCTGTTGATACCTTTTAAGACATGCAGTTGGGTTGACATTTGCAGTGCATATTAGGCAGCCTACATAATCACCGGTGGAGAAGAGTGGATGCCCTAACTAAGGCCCTTCTTATATGTAGATTTTATTGACTTAGGTATGAAACTTGTGGAGTTCCAGAGATGAGGTCTCCCAAGGTGTTTTTGCTCCCCCACTCATCTGCTGTGACTCTGCTGGCTCTCTCTCACAACTCCCCTAGTTGATGGAGTTGGAAGTTGGAATATAATAGCCCTGTAGAAAAGGCTGTTCTGATTTTCTTTGGAGAGATGATCTCTCCAATCTTTACAACTGTAGTGTTACTTCACGGGCATATGTTGACAAAAAAGTAAATAAACATCAGGATGTCTGAAATCATACTGATTTCTTTGGAAGAGGCACCGTGGCTATTACATATTTTTTGAAACTCCATAAACTGGAATTTGTTCAGTGTGCTGTAATCTGTGTGTCAGAAGCTGTGTTGTTGACTTGAAGAGTCACAGATGGGTATAGACCACAGATTCAACATTTTTCCTTCAGGGACATACCTTTGACTTTATACTTTGAACACACCGGCTTTCCTCCCCACTCAGAGTCATCCACTTACATAGTCTGAACCCTTTATGGACACATGTGGCTGCAGGCGAAGTGGGTTGTCACTACGACAGCCACAAAGAGCCGCAAATAAAAACACTGAAACACAGTAAAAAAAAAAAGACCAGGCTTATGATTTGTTGTATAATATGTTGAGGAAAAAAAAATTTGCCAGTGTTTGCAGATGTGGAGTTGCCAAATGACAAGATAACTAGTGGGTTTGTCATAACGTGTTCATGTTGTCAGATGTAACTTCCTCATAGTTTACATGCCAAGGCTATTGGTGAGGCTCACGTGAAATATAATAAGTAACTTGGACATGACTGCTTTCACTTTTACTCTGGTCTCCTGGAAGCTCACAAAATGACTCGGAAATGCTGGTTTCTTGAGCAGAAACTGGATGTTAATAAACTGCCCTCATAATGATAACTCGTGTGCCTACTTAGCAAATTACAGTGGCCAACAATCAAAACTAGATTGTTAAAGTCTCAACTGATTAGTTTTTATCATCTTTTAATAGGATACATTTAAATCTCTCTGTGACAGTTGATCCTATGTTTGAAAATTTTTTTGCAAACTCCCCAGTGTGTTTGGTGTGTCTTAGTGGGTCCCTCTTTGAAAGAGCACTGGTCACTCCCTCGATAAAGGAAAAGGGTCAATAAAACAGCCAGAGGTCTTTGCTCCTGTTGTGTTGTCATTGGGAAATTCAGCACATGGTATCGCCTCATTAATCCCTCCTTTCATCTAGCAAACATTTGTCTTCCAAGTCTCTGTTCACTGAGAGGAAAATGAAGCTGTGGACTTCACGCAAATACAAAATTTGGTCTGGGTTTGAATAGCTGTAATATAGAAAATAAAAATAAAATAGACGGCTAGATAAAATGTTTTCATCTGTATCTAGATAGAAATTGTTTGGATCAAATATTATAGGTAAGATACAGACAAATAGATATAAAGGTTATGCTATTTATGTTACTTTTGTTCTTGTACATCAATGAAGAAAAAGAATATCATCCAGAATCAACCCTGAGTTGGGAGGCAACTGTGCCTATTTGTACAGGAAGTAGATTTTTTCTTTCTATCATGGTTCAGTCTTAGAATATCTTTTCTTTCTTTTTTTTTTTTACATGGCCAATTACGACTACTATGAATTCATGCCTGAGGACTGCCAGGAATTTTGTGAAAATTATACAGTGCAAAAAAGTCTTTCGAATGAGGATTTTGAGTCCCAGGTATACTAGCTTTTTAAGCTCAAAAAGTGCACATGGCTTTTGCAAGCAGAAACAGGTCTAATGCTTTGAAGAATGTAAGAAATGATCAGCATTTCAGAGGCATTGAAGTGGTTAATCTATTAATCTATACTAGAGTAATAAGCCCCTAGTATAAACATTTTCTAACTAGCTTTTGGTGTTCTCAGCTTATCTCAGAGAGAAAGTTCACCATTACCATTCTAATTTTTCAATTTCAATACTAAGCACAGTTGATTAGAAACCCTTGCTGGCCTTTCATTTCCTGTGTGTCCTGAGAACATATTTATTTTGCTTCAGTTGAAGCATTTGCACCCTAACTGATTCTTTTTTAAAAATATTTTTTTGTATTGAGCTATAATTGATAAAACATTTTATTAGTTTCAAATGTAATAATTTGATATTTATATATATCACAAAAAGATCACCACCATTATAAGTCCAGTTAACATCCGATTCTTTTCTTAACTTGATTGTAGCTGGGTCTATGAGGCTGGTCCTGTCTCTAAATTAGCCTTTAAGTTAATTTCCAGGCATTTGAGGTGTCAGTTCTGTTGTTCAGCCGCTTATACAGGTGGTGTTCAAAGGACTTGCAGGGTACTTAGGGTGGGTGGGTGGGTGCCCAACGGACATTTACCATAGCACGAGGGTATGTGCTCCTTTTTGAACAACAGAATTTTAATTGCCTTCCTGCAGACTGTGATGTCCAGCTATAATTCTTCCCTTCCTGGCTATGGATACACCCAGTGGAGCTGGAGAACAGAATTCCCTCTGTTCCCCATAACGATTCCTAGTCTAGCAGCTTTTTCCTGGTGGTTGCTCTGCTCCTGAGAGGGATGCCCAGGCTTCCCTGCCTCACCCCCCACCTCTGGTACCCCTGCAGAGTTTCGCTATGTGGCAGAGCCACCTCTAGTCCCACGCTGGGCACAGGTATTCACCCACCTCTAAGTTCATCAGCCCACCCGCGGCTCTTGTTCCTTTTTAGAATTCACTTCCCACTGTGCTCAAATATGTTCATGTTAGAGAATGTTAACTGCCGTCTCCTCTAGAACACATAATGCCGAATGTGAAGGAGGTTGAAAGTATGTGTGATCACATGCTTTCTCTTCCTGTTCTGATGCCTGAGTCAGTCTCCTCGCCTTAAGGTATACACAGGTCCCTAATAACAAATAACAGGTGATGGCGACTTGCTGAGACACGTACAATAAAGGAATGAACTTCCGTATTAAAAAATTTGGGCTTTGATCCAGTTTTTCTCTTTTTTTTCTTTTTTTCTTTTTCTTTTTTTTCTTTCTTTTTTTTTCTTTCTTCCTTTTTTTCTTTCTTTTTTTTTTTTGAGAGAATAAAAAAGCAGGGAGAAAGAGAGAACCTGGTGCTAATGCTAATAACCAGTTTGTGCAACAGTGTTCTTTTTTTCAAACCTAATGAGGTCCAATTCCCACAAGTATTTTGATTTATTACCTGCTCCTACTGGCCTATTTGCTTTAGATGTTTATTATTTTGATATTCAGTTAGCATAACACTGGAAATCATTTCACTTTCTGAATCCATTTTCTCCCTTTTTATGAGTGTTTTTGGGGGTAGGTTGGAATTCCTCATATGAAAACAACACTCGCAATAAAACACCTTTTCTGTGTCCAGTGTTCTGTCTTCACATTGAAGAAAATATACTGGTGGATTTACCCCAAAGAAGGAACAAAAAGGTTGTTTGATTTGGGTCTAAAGGCTCCATGGGTTGCACCTAAAAACCTTTAGAGCTGATGACTCGACTTTCATCTACCACAGTTAGTGATGCTGCAGATTAGTAACTTTTTTTTTTTTGAAAAGTTAGAGGCTATGCCCTTTCCGTACCATCTCTAATTTTGCTTTTAAATCTGAGTTTAAAGACAATTGTGATGATGACCTTTGAGATGATTTTGAGTCAGAGATTTGAAACAGGGGGATTTCAAAACATTAGGCCAAAATAATTAGCTCTGCTTGCCAAGTAAATCAACCCCCTCAGATCCAAACAATCTTTAAAACTTGTTTTAGAGGATAGGCATTCTCTGTTAGCACAAGTCAGAGTGTTTGGATGTGGAAAGGCTTGGCAGCCCTCAGGGACGGGTGGCTGTTTCCCAGCAGAGTGGGGCCATCCACTCAGCTGCTGCTCCTTGCTCTGTGAATGGTGGGGCCCTCTGCACCCCACATTATCCACAGCACCTCCCCCAGGACTGGGCAAAGCAAGTAAGTCCCCAGTGACTTCTGCCCCCTTTTTTCCTTCCTTCAGAAGACTCAACCTTTCAGTGTTTCCATTGCTTAACATTTTAAAAATCACTTTCCCCCTATGTCAAACAGTACAATGTATAGTGATTATAGAAAATCTAGAAAGAGTAGAGTATTGCAGTGAAGAAAATTACCATAATCCTATCACTCATTGCATATATTCTTGAGATTTTTTTTTCTCTGTTTCTTTTCTCTTTCACTCCTTTTTGGCCATGCATATAGATTTTTTTTAAATGTATGTGAGAGCAAAAATGCTAATGTGATTGTTTTATCTGTTTGTATCAGAGGGGCATATCCGACAGAGGTGTGTTTTTTTGTTGTGTGAGCATTTGAAAACTATTTTAAATTCTGAGAAGTAGCAGATTTGGTGATGGCACAGGAGAGCATAGGACCAGAAGGGTAGGATGGAGAAGGAGAGATGCGGGATGGCCCTCTGAGGGACCGAAATGGGTGGAACGGGAGGAGCACTGGGTTGAGAATCAGAAGAATCAGGTTCCTGCTGTAATGGCAGGCGACCTCCCAAAAGCTCAGTTTCCTAATCTGGGAAATGGGAGAACTAATTTTCTGGGTTGTATTGATGATTCAGTTCAGGAAATGAGGTACTATTTATGCAAATGATTTGCAAACAAGTACTGCAAAAGTCAGATAATAATATTATAATGAGAAAGGTACTCAGACTTGACCATGATGATTCAAAGGAAGTAAGGATAAAGTGAACAAGGGTAGCCCGGCATCTTAGGTGGGTGAGCAAGTAAGGTGTTTAATTGGCTGTTTTATTTTGTTGTTATAAGCACACCTAGCAGTGGATGTGTACTTTCTGTAAAGGTATCCAACCTGGAATTAGGATGACTTTGTTTGCTATTTTGTGTTGGTCATTCTTTTGTCTGTGTATTTTTATCTCAATCAGTACATTCTCTTGTAAAGCTAATATGTTTGCTCTCTCACCTAAGAGACTGTCCTCAGACTTCTGCTAGGGATTACAGGCCTCCATATCAAGAATCTCGCTGCATTTACACAAGAGTGAACAGGACAGGCATAGCTCTGTGTTTTAAACAACAGATAAGGTTTGTGTTGTGTGTGTGGAGGGGGAGGGCAAATGGGAAGTAGTTGGGTGGGGGTGGGACCTGGTAAAGATGTAGAAACACCTTTAATATGTGAAAGAATTCCTTTGTCCCTGGTCCTGAGCCTCAAATTGGGGGAACATTCAAAGAAGGGATTTGCACAGTGAGCTCTGGAGTCCCCAATACCTCAGTCTGAACGCTGCACCATCAGTTACTTAGCTGTGTCACAGGCAAGTTTCTTCACCTTTCTGTGCTTCAATCTCCTCTTCTCTAAAGCAGTAATAATAATAGTACCTACTTTTTGAGGGGGAAATATAAGCCACTGAAATCATCAGGACTGATCCAGGTCATCTTCGTGTTAAGTCCTTACGAGGGAACGGAGAGGGTGGTCCTGAGAAAATGTGGGCTTCCAGCCTCTATGCCCTTGGGCACACCTGGGTGTTGAACAGGCCCACCTGGACCCCCGTAAGTGTCTAAGTGGGAAGGAGAGCGGAGTGTTAGGTCACACGATGACCACCTTGGTCTTCTGGGGTTGAGTCATTGTCCTAAATCTGGAAATATGAAGGTCTGTCGAAGCCTTCATTTGAGAAATATGTCTGTTTGCTTCAGCCACTTCTTCCTAGGGTCATAGTTTAGTGTTTCTCCTTTTCTGTCCTTTTTCTCTTCATGCTTTCCTATGACATACTGGGCAAGTGGACACGTGCACATGGATGTTAGTCAGAAAAACTTGTCACTGAAGAGTAGAACATACTTATTAATACGAATCTTCTGAAGGTGAGGATATTAAATGTATCTGATCGCCACACCATTCTAGTTAATTTTCTAATGCTTTTTTAAGACAAGGACAGATTAGTAGACTTCTCATTTTAACCACGAATATGTGTTTCTGTGTATTTGTATGTTTGTGTGTTTTTGTATGTATGTGTTTGTATGTTTGTGTGTTTGTATGTTTGTGTGTGTGTGTGTGTATGTGAATTTTTCTTTACCCTAGACCATATTCTTCCCTGAGCACACAGGGGAAAGACAGAAGCTTTTGAGGCCTGCATGAATTATGTCCGTGCTTCTAGAATTATACTAAATAGTGACCTTGAAACTTATTACCCAAATGGTCGCTTAACCTCGCCTCAGTTTCCTTAGTTTAAAAGAGAGATAATGTGTTTCCTTATTCATAAGTTCATTTTAAGTATTTAGTAAGGTTATGTATGTAAAATGAAGAACCATAATCGTTTAATAAATGTTAACTGTAATTGTTTTTAGAGTGTGATAAACCTCAATTTGACTCTTACTTTTCCCATTTAACTAGTTGCAACATTTGCTGAACCTCTGTTTTGTCGTGTAGAAAATAAAGTGTGGAAATCAGCGTCTAATTCAGAGTTTTAAAGAGGATTGTGCACTATACATAGCATTATGGAGACACGGCCCGTAAAAGTTCTCAGTGACATGGATGAACCCAGAAGGCATTATGCCACGTGGAATAATTCAGACGGAGAAGACAAAAGCCACATGATCTCACTTATACATGAAATCTAAAAGACAAAATAAATGAATAAAACAATTAAATTCATAGATATAGAGAATAAACTGGCGGTCACCAGATGAGAATAAACTGGCAGTCTCCAGATGAGTAAAAAGGGTGAAAGGGATTAAGAAATATAAATTGCCAGTTATAAAAATAATCACAGAGATGTAAAGTACAGCATAAGAAATATAGTCAGCACTATTTTATGGAGTCAGAGACTTGTCATGGTACCCACTTTGTAAGATCTAGAAATGTCTAATCACTATGTTGAACTGAAACTAATATAATATTGCCTGTCATCTGTAATCGGAAAATAAGTAAATTTAAAAAAAAAATCCCCCAAATAAAATAAAATAAAATAAAATAAAATAAAATAGAATAAAATAAAATACACTTTAGACGGCACAAAAATAAATAAAAAAATAAAAGTACTCAGTGGGTTTTTTCCTTCCTTATCCGTTCCTAGCCTCTTTTCCTGGCAACACTCCTTTTTTTTTCCCCAGGGAATCTCAGTATCAGGAAAACACTCTTATATAAAGAGGATATGGGCTCCAACTTTATGTTTCCTGTCAAGGACCTCAGAGCAGCCTAATAGCAGTATATGAGTGCTGTGCCCAGTACTTGTGGGTGGTTTCTCATTATTCATGTTGTTTCTATTTCACTGAGGAAGCCATAGCTGCGAGTTAAATGTCTCATCCCACTGGGAAGTGGCAGCCCCATCATTCATGTCTATCCGATGTCCGGTCGTGTGCCTAACCACTGGGCTGTTCTGCCTCCACTGATGAAACACGGGAAAGATGTGACCTTGAGCATCCCCTCTGTTGGAACTAATGAAGCTAAATAAAGGACACGTCCCTTTCTCACCTCCTTTATTTTGTTTCGCTGAAAGGTCATCTAGGGAGCATACGATCACTTGTCTTCTTCCACAGCTCTAATATCCAGACCACGAGTCAGAAAATTAACCTTTTAACGTAATATATATGTTGTACATTGAGTCTCGTACTAGTTTTCATCCATCCAAATGGTAAGCTTCGCGCAGCATGACGGATGTCCTCTCCATGTACACATTGCAGGGGATGGATGGCTTAAAGCTGCTGTGCCCGGGGGCCATTGTGAATGCCACGTTACTTGACAGATTGGTCTGGCCCACATCATCAATTTTTATCACATTCTTTTATGAAATAGAAATTTCTATCATGGACATGTAATTTGGTGAGAGTATTGAAAATAGTAAGCTCTATCCGAAGGCTATAAAACTATATACTTGTAGACTTATGAAATGTGCTCCTTTTTTTTTTTCCTATCCCTAGCATTTATCCCAGTAAGTGAGACAATGAATAGGACACTTTGGGGGAACTGAAAGGATTATAAAAATATGATTATTATTTGGAAAACAATTTTGTCTCTCAATCAGGGAAATGCATACTGAGCATCAATATGAGCATTTATTTGAACACATTGGCCATAACCATTAAAATGTAATCATTTCAAATCTAGGTTGTAGATGCTAATAAAGATCAATTTTGTGGCAACTGATCTAGACTGTGCTTAATAACCTGAATTGACACTTGAAATGTTGAAAATATTGAGAAGTCTAAGTACAAATTTCTTGTATGCTGTATTTTTCCAGCTTAAGTAAAGCCATTTAAGATATGTTTAAAATTTAGGTAGATGATTAAGCATTTGGGAAACTCTGAAAGGTCACTTTGTAGAAGAACTGTACTTCCTTGTCCTTTCTAGTTTGCCTTTTTATCTGATGGAGGCTTCACTAGAAAATGGCAATTGTACTTCCCAAGTACTATTCATCCTCATGTAAAACTGGCGATAGGGCTAACTTGTTGTCATAACTAACAGATCTAGCAGGACTTAACATGAAATAACAATTGCCCTGCATTCTCATTCCCATCCTCATCCTCATTCTCATCCTTCTTTTAACAAGATACCTGAAAAGATAGAAAAACATCAGAGGAGTAATATGACACATTTTACTTACCACTTGCCTTATTTGATCGTATATTGGTGACTATGCCTTTTCAAGTTTCTTTTTTCTTTCTTTCGTCTGGAAGCCTGGCATTAAAGTGCACTCAGGCTGAACCTGGTGGCTTTAATACTTATCAGTTGTGGAGTACTGATGCTCAGGGTTAGCATCTAACAGGAGGCAGCTCACAAGAGTGGTTAGAAGTTTTTGCTCCAAATTATCTCTGCATCTGACGTCTAGCTCATCACTTAATAAACATTTCCTTGCCCTCTGCAAGTCAAGTGCACCCATTGCTTGGGTGCTTTGATTTTTCAATTAAAATATATTTTCTTATCCACCTCATCTTCAACATACTTCTAACCACCTGACTTTTTATATATAAATTTGTTCTTTTGTTTGTTTGTTTATTTCTCTTTGCTCCCCTCCCTTCTACATTATTTTAATGAAAGGGATTTTGATTTATCTCTAGCATCTAGAACACTGACTGACACATACTAGGTGCTCGAAAAATATTTATTTAATAAATTAGTCAATTCATAATATCCCCAACTTCTTAGAATTGTTGGGGGATCAATTAAAGTAATAAAAGTGCATGTAGAGAGCCCTAATAACTACTCATTATTCTTATTACCCAAGCTATCAGCTAGTGTTTTCATAAATGTGGAAGGCATGCTGGCAATAGATACTTGGGTTCTAAAATTCTAGGTGGTATAGACAGTTAACATTGTAATAATTAAGATTTAATTTTTATTATCATCCTCAGTTTATGTAGAGGGGTATTGGCTTATGGGTTAAGATATTAAGAACATGATTGAACTCTCAGAAGGTAAAACACACAAAAATGGAACACAAGTCAATGAAGTGTGGGAGACTCTGCTATAGCCATGTCCTGGAGTGGGTGTTAATTGGGTATGTTTATTGAGTTTAAATCTCTGTAATAATGACCTTTGTTGTAACAGCAATCTGTTATGTATATAACATCTAGATTGATCATTGCATGTTATTAGCTAATTTGTTGATTCATTGTGATTTATCTATTGGACCAACCCTACATTTAGTTAGCTTCCACCTACATCACTCCTCTGGTATTGAAAGGCTACAGATGTCTTTGACATTGACTATCTAAGTATCTTACTGAATGTCATCCTCCTTGATACCGCTCTTGACTAAAATTCTCATTTCCTTTGGCTTTCTTCTTGCACTTTTCTCTAGTTCTTCCATGAGGAATATAGCTTTTGATCTGTGGCATTGGTCACTGAAATTCTCAGGTGCCTTACCTGCACAGTGGACATAACTGGAAGTGCTCATACCAAGAGTAAATGGTGAAGGTTAAATGAGATGACATATTTAAAGTATCTGGCCATGCCCCCAATGCTGGTCAGTAAATGCTAGTTCTCTTTTTACTCTGTTTTGTTGTTGTTGTTGTTGTTCAACCTGTTTAATTTCTTTTTCTCCAACTGCCTTTGAAATATGGTTTCCAAGATTTTTTCCTGAACTTTTTCTCAATCTATAGCTCACCCACTCCTATAACTCTTGCAGACATTTTCCAAACCTCCTCTCTCTCTGCTTGTACCATCCTCCAGGCCCATATTTTCAATTGCTTCCTGAACATCTCACTTCAGATTCCTCGGATTCAGTGACTGTCTAACTGACCTCATGTACTTCCTTCCCAAACTGACACTTCTTCCTCTAGTTCCCATTTTGGTTATAGTATTTCTGCTCTCTCAGGTATTTGGTCTGGAAACCTAAAGTCCAGTTTCAATTCCACTTTTTTTATATCCTGCAACATCCAATCAGAACTGTTGTTTTGGTCTTAGAGCTTTCTTCCTTTTCTCATCGAAGGAAAAGTTTGGAAGTGAAGTGAGCTAATTGAAGTCAGGCCAAGCAAGAGCAACTTGATTGACATTCACAAAAGTAGGTCACAGAATGTGAGGGGTTGAAAATAGGGTGGGAATTATTGCAGGATAGGAGTACTATGTACACAATGCACAGGGGAAAAAATCAGAGATTACAACTGAGCTTTTAAAAATAAGATTTTGATGGAGAGAAGTTAAAACTGAAAGTCTCGAAACACTTGACTAGAAAGTATAGAGCTCCCTCTTCCCAAAGCCACATCTCTTTTATTCAAGATAAGATAATGGGTGTGTGTGTGTGTGTGTGTGTGTGTGTGTGTGTGTGTGTGTGTAGAATAAGTCTTGTCTTCTGGGTTTACCAGTTGCTTGCTGGATAATAAGGAAAATAAATATATGTGTAAATAGGCATAAAGGTAGGAGTACTGTGTACACAAAAATAAATTTGAGTTCTGACTTCCAAGTGTAGAAATGCTTGATAGAAGATTGGTGGTGGCTGATTTTAGGCTTTGAGGAGAGGTTAAGATTTTATTATTCCAAAGTGATTGAGAATGTGTGAATGATCCAAGTGAAAACAAATGGCATGCAATCTGGTTTGATTGAAGTGTAGGATATTTGAGGGACAAATCGGGGCTGGATATGGGGCTCTTTAGTTTCTCTGCTCTTCTGTGTGAATTTTATGTTATACAAATGTGGGTCCTGAAAAGATTTTAAACATAGACATGACACAATCAGCACGAGTACCTTATTTTCTTTATTACACAAAATGGATATTTAAAAATTAACCTTAAATCTAGACAATGGCCAGTAAAGGAAATGGGAGTAGAAACTACAGAGGAAGAAAAAAATATCTTGGTCCAAGAGATAGCAAGGACATGGCTGGAACTCTGTGTTGTGTTGGAGATAACCTGATTTTGTTTACTTGGGCTGATATTAGAATATGTTTGCCTTGCGTTTGCAAGGTTAATTTGGTTGTTCTGCCTCTCTCTATGCACAGGTCTTTAATGTTCTTTTATTCTTAAACCCAGAAAGGCTCCTTCCTAAGGTTTAGTTAGTGGTAAAATTAAATTTGAGTGGCAGTGCCAGCAGCATTAGCACCATCCGGCACTGGAGTCTCCTAGGTGAGATGTCTTTATAGCTAGAACAGAAGAAATAAATTCTATTAGATTAACCAGAAGAACTGAAGAAAGGGAATTGAGCTTTCTTGATGTCAGTTGTCCCTTTCTCTTTTCCACCTCTCTTTTCCTTGAGATTCCTGCTTTGAATCACCATCTGTTTCCTGCCTCACAGTGCCTTGGGGTTAATGCCAGCTCTGTTGTATGTGACTCAAGGTTCAAACATCTCTTTTCAGAAACTGTGCATCATTTAAAGATCGATGAGGAAGTATGTTTCCTTTGTGGGCATAGGACCCTCATAATTACTATTCTAGTATTCTCAAACCATGGGCCCTGCTTTATTATATTTTGCCTCCTTCGATGCTTTTTAAATGTAAAACTATTTTTAAAGCCACCCTAGCTGTTGCACTGCACTGTTTTGTTGAAAACATGTGCCTGCTTTGTTAGTAAAAGAACCTTTGCCAAGATAATTGTATGTGGGAGGGTGTGACTAACTTAGCAAAGGGACTTATCTCTTATCCTATCTGCCTTGAGCTCTCAGAGCTGCCTTTGATAGAACTGATTTCTTTCCCCATCAGCCCTGCCCTCTCCAACCTTCACTGCTATATTTCCTCCCCAAATTATTTATATCTAAATATTTTAACTTAAAAAAAAAACTAATCTACTCTCTGAATTCATTTTCCTTTGGGGGATCTGAACCACTGGTTTCCTACTCCTCTGAGTAACAGGTACTCAAATGTAAGGGCACTGAAATTCTGTCTCCCCGCTCCTCCTAACCCGTAAGCACATACCAGCAGACTTCCTTGACTGCCTGTATTAGGAATGTCTTGTTTCCCTTTTGACAACTTTCAGCAGAGCCTGTAATGTTACCAGGTTTTTTTGAAGGGAAATCTAAGTCCCAGTGGCCAAGATACATAGGGACAGGAAAGTGAACCGGAAATGATCTTCCTAAAACTTTGGTTCTCCACCTTGCCTCCTGTGTCCAGACTTCTAGAGATGGTCCTTAAGGTTTAGATGCTTAAGGCAATTACGTCATCATTCCTTCGTTCATCTATCTGTTTAGTCTACAAGGATGTAATGAGTAGCTACTATTACTGGATAGTGTGTGTACTCAGAGCTAGAGATTTCACAACAAACAGGATGGGCACATTTGCTGCTGCTATTGAGGTAGGAATGTGTTCTACAGGGAAAGATGACCAATAAACCTCTAAAAATGTAGTTCATTACTGAATTACAGTTGTGCGGAAGGAGGGTCTGTAAGAGGGAGGGTCTGTAAGGGAGAGGCTTTCCTCGGGATTGATATAAACATCAGGGCAGTTTCCTTGTTTCTTACAAGCTGGAGATAAGGACCATTTCGCACTGGAGGCTAAGGGCTGAGCTCTATGACGTCAGGGGCAATCAAGAAAAAAAAAAGGTACAGGATGAACGGTACGGATCTGAAAAATCTGCTCTCATTTTTCAGTTTTCCTAGAAATCAGCTAGCTACCTATAGTCTCCCAATTAGATCAAAGTTGGCTCTGTGAGGAAATAAGAAAGTAAAGACCTCACTCAATTAACAATTCATGACTGCCCACACCAGCTACCTCATGTCAACTGGAAACCTAATAACTTCATTTACTTAGGTCACTGTTGACAAATTCTTGTCAGCTGCACTCTTAGTTCCAGTTTGAATCACGCTCAGGAATCTGGCCCCGCGGCCAGCTCCCTTGAGTCAGCGGGTGCTGTCACACAGCTGCCATCAAGGTGTGGCCCACTGTAAGTGGTCAGAACCCACAGCTCGGTTACCAGTTGTGAAGACTGTTGTGTTCGCAAAGGTGGGAGGCGTTTTGAAGTTAGCAGTGGAAGTGAAGGCCCAGCTTGACTCATTTTGAAGGATAGAGCCATGGGAAGAATCAAAATTTGCCCCTTATGTCACTTGTTTGGTATCTTAAGTCCACTTAAAAGAACATCTTACGACCATGGAGAAAAGCAAAGTTAGTTCCTTATGTCATTCACTTAGAACACAACTACTGATCCCAGCTCCTTGCCTCCACCCTGGTCCAGGAGACCCTCATCTCCTCCTGGACTCCAGTGACAGCCCCCTAACTTGTCACCCTGCTTCTGTTAGTACTTCCGGCCAGCTGTGCTCCACCAGCAGCCAACACAATCTTTTGGAAAATCTCTAACAAATCATTTTGCCATATTGAGTATTCACTCTAAACTCCTCCTCCTAGAGTGTGGACTCTGATGGTCTCGACTTTGGCAGTGAACTGCAAACAGTCCCCAAAGACATCACGATTATTACTGTCCCTCTCATACTGGCTCACTGGCTAGGCCTGGACAACTTTCTCTTTTTCTTGGAATGCTTTTCCTATGTAAGCATTTGCTGTTCTTTCTTAGCTCAGGGCCCAAGTCACGTGTCACCTGCTGAAGGCCTGTCCTAAGCATCTGCTCTAAACCCTTTCCCCACCCCACCCTCAATCCCTGTCACGTCACTGGTTTTGTCCTTCTGTTAAACTATATCCTTGCCACTAAAGCATATGCTCCTCAAAAATACAAACCTCGTCAGTCACCCCCTCTCCGTGTCTGGCGTATGTAGGGAATTTTGACACCATAGAGAAAAGGCTTCTTTCATTCTCTTCTCTGATTTCAATACATGGCAGAAAGAACATAGGAGCACTCAGAAATCTCTGCTAAGACAGAGAAGAGAAAGCTTAATAACAAGTATGAAGTTATGAATTTATTTGGGGGTGGAGGGAGGTGTTTAAGTAAGCCCATAATTTGATCCCTTGCTTACGATTCTACAGCCGGTAAATGGCGGAGCTCAAGTCTCAACTTCCCTGATGAGCCCACAGCAGGCCTGGGAGGGAGACTTCACACGCTGGATGAATCTGCTGAAGAGCATGGGAACCAAATTGTAAATGACATCAGGGGCTCTCAAAACATCTTTGGCTATTTTAGAATCATTGAGTCTGTCAGACCATGGGAAGCATATAGACTTACAATAAAAAATTTAGAGATTCGAAAAGAGATTTTATAAATTATTTATTCTGGTGTCTTCAAGGGAAACTGAGGACCAGAGACGGTAAGTTAGAAAACATTGAGACTGCAATCCAGGTTTGTTCCCCACACGGGGCCTGGCCTCCTGGCGGGCCTGCTGTCTGGATCCATTTCCTGCACCTACATATGTGTGCTGTGGGTTTCTGGTTGTGTTTTTGACATTCCAAGTGTAACTTTGACGTAGCCTTGAGAAAAAAGCTTCATTTTGTTCATGGAGATGATCATCCACCTGCCGGATTCTTTTTCCCCTGGGAGAAGGATTTATGACTTCATCCTTTTTTGTTTATTTATTTTATTTTCCTTCAAATCTAAGCCTCTTTTGGAATGATCCTGCCTCAGGGCTAGGGGGAAAAAGTATCCTATTCTAATAAATAAAATGCAAGTTTTCTCATGATCTTAGCTTTCCTGACACAAAAATTATCTCTTCTTGATGGCTAGTTGAAAGGACTTTTTAATGGTTTTCAACTGTTTTATTATATACAGAATGGAAGAGTAATTAGCAAAGAGACGAAAACATTTTTCTAAATCTAGGTAGACTACATCTTGTAAATAGATCCTAGAAAAGTTTTTAAGCCATTTATATCGTTTTTGAAGGTTGGTCCAGACGTTTGTTCTGAATAAGTAAAGATATTTGTACATCTGAGATGTGTCTGGGTTCTGTTAGTGATTTTCAGTTCTTTTGTGTTCGATAATATGCCTGGTTTGTTCTCCTGCTTTCTTTAAATGGGTCAGCTCTTGCAGTCTCCCATCCATATTTTATGAAAGTAAGTCTGTTGTTCCACTGTTTCTTCACTTGTGACACAACACTGTGGGGAAATGTCAGCATCGTGGTCTTGTTTCTGTTTTTATGAATATCAAATTTTATGACGATTGCTTGTGTTTGATATTTGGGATGAGATACAGACAAAGGAGCAGATTATGCCCTGATATTTTAGCCCTGCCATCCCTGGTTGTGATTTATAATTTATACCTGGAAAAGATTTACTGACTTAACTGATAATCCTTCCCAATAAAAGATAAACACATTTGTAAGTCACCCATCAGTGTAAGTCAGATGCACTGGAAAGGGACAAAGAATTCACCTGCAAGCACTTTTGGCATCTTGCCCTTTCCCATGAATTCAAACTAATGATAGAAAGCTGAGGCTGCCAAAGCCCTTTGGGCGGGGGAACCTCCCAGAAGCCCTTAGAGTGGGACCAGCCTGACCTGCCATCCTGTAAGGAGGACCCAGACACCTGCCCTTCGTGTTTTGTAAGAGATGAAACAGCAGGGGAATGGCCCTGGTGCTGTGGAAGTCAGATCTGCGAGTGCTCAGCTCTCGCCATTTCCCTTTGGTCCAGGGGGCCCTGTCCCAAGCTCACAGGGCAGCCTCGACAAGTAGCTAGGTTATCCTTGTCAAGGTGGCTGCCTGTGGGCCCTCCATGTCACGCAGCATATTCCTGTGAGCAAGTCACACTGTTTCCTTGAGACATTAATGTGTCAATTCGATGTGTTCAGAATGTATGAAATAAATGATCAAATCCCCACCCCCCCAGCTCTTGGAAGTGTAACTGAGTCAGTGGGAGAGGGTGGGTTGGCACGAGCACTATTTTATCTAATAGTGAAGCCTTCGATGTCACCTCAAGTGTTGGGTCTGCTGCTCCTTGCTCCGATCTCTCGGATTACCACTGCCACACCAAAAACAGGCAGTACACATTCCCCGTAAAGGCCACTTGATCTAGACTAGGACTCTTCAGGAAGCTCCCTGAGAATTTTTACTTTGTTCTCTCACACATCAGCAGTGTTGGAGTAGTCCGACACATATCATATTAAATGCTGGCAGATAATTATATAAAATCATGAATCTCACAACATGCAATGCCAAAGACAGATGTTTAACCTGATCCTATCTGTTAAAATAAGTCACTTTTTTTTTTATCGTGGATAGTCAACAATTTTAAATTCTTTTTCGAAAAATTCTCAATAAATAATATTCAGAAAATCCACGTGAAGAGACCCCTTGATCACAGAACTCAACAGAGACCCCTAATGCATTAGCAACATTGAGGAAGTCAGTTCTTTTAAAGCTTTTTTTTTTTTGAGATGCTCAAGCTCCATGAACATAACAAAAAAAAAAAAAAAAAGAGGGTTCATTGAGCAGTTATTGCTGCAGTCATTTCAGCTGCATAAATTATGGTTTGTGACAACTCAGGCTATGAAGTCCTTGGGATGACAATGACTAGCAACTGCTGCCAGAGTTAATCAAATAATTATTTAACAGGTGTCTCTCTTGGTCTGGCCCTGGCTTCAGAACATATTTCATCCTTTCCTAGTCTTCCCACAACCTTTACTATTAAGTAAAGAAACCGAGCAAGTACAGGATGTACAGAGAGTCAGTGAGAGAACCTCCAACTGAGCTATGCTCTCCCTAAGTCAGATCTTCTCTAAATCAGCTGGGAAATAGCCAGTGTGGCTGCTACGGTGACTCGCTCCTGGGTGGACATCACTGACCGGTACTTTAACTTTTTCTGGGTGGAACCAGTTTCTTGGCTAAATTCCTTTTTTTTTTTTTTTTTTTTTTTAGGAGCATTTCATTCAGAGGTCACTAGGTCTTTAAGATACCATTTTTCTACCCAGTTCTTTCTACAAGCAGCGAGTCTGGGTTAGGTGCATGAGATAAGTCTCTCGATTTGTCTGCAGGTACCTCTGAGGGGCAGTGCTCCTCACGGTGTCCTGGTGAGCAAGGTCTGCTCCCCCCAAAGAAAACAGCTTCACATTCTGCAGCCTCTTAATGCTCAGTAAAGGCTCTCGTTATTGCTATTAATATGTAAAGAATTAATAAATGTTTGCTAAAACATGAATGGTTAAATGCATGCATGCATGCATATACCTCCTAATGGACAAACTTTTTACATAATGATGCTAACCGCCTAGATTCAAGAATTACATTCAGACGGGGTAGTGTGAGAAGTGGAAGAAAAGAACAGCTGCTTCCTTTATCCAGGGCTCTGACCTGTTATTTGCAATCAGTAGATGTGTAATGAATCACTAGTCTTTATGTACCTCAAATATCAAAGGGCGAGGAAGACAATAACGACTCATCAAAAAGTCTGTCTTATGTCAGGGGCAATCGAAGTCGGTGTGAATGGTTCAGATTGGAGTGCTCTCCCTGTGGTTGCACTGTAGTCAGGGGCGAGGGTGAGGACTGGTAGTTTATACAGCAGCACTTATTTAAACCTTTCAAAATTATTCCCATATGTTTTCAATAATTTCATATTCAAATTCAAGGCAGGGATTCGCTGTTTTAAAAAACATGATTAAAGTATTTGTTTCTCTTGACCTTTTTCTTTATATTGTGGACATTTGTGATTTTTACCTTCTATGTGTTTTCTTTCCTAATATAAACTTTACATATTAGAATGGCAGATAAGCTTAAATTTTGTTATAACCTTAAAAACATGATGAACAGTCATTCCATTAAGTGCTGCTCAGTCTACTCAGATTTTTATCTTCAATCGGATTGATAAACAAACAAAAAAAATCAAACCAACATTTTTTTAAAGTTTATCAAAGAAAGTCATAGTTATTAACTTGTGATATTTAGGTATGAGATAAAGGAGAAAATACCCACAAAATTTGTAGCACTCTGGGGATGGATTAGATTGTTTTTAAAACAATGTTGAAATCCTTAATGTATAAATAAATGGGAGATAAGAACAAGAGTCAGATTAGAAGTCAGGAATCTTTATTGAACAAACTACATATTTAAAAAAATATTTTGTGATTATAATTTACTTTGCGGCCTTTGACTTTAAAATTGTCACCCCTTATCAATTTGCAATAACTTGTTTCTAACATTATTTGATTGTGAGTCATTATAAATTCATATTAACTCCTGTTTTAAGGAAAATTGTAAATAAAAGTTTCTAACCTCATTGTGGTCAAACCCAGTAGCAACCTCTGTCTGGGCTTTAGGTTGGAACTGATCGTGTCTTTTCCAAAGATACTAAAGCCCTTCACCTGTCCTATCAGTTCAGTAAGTCACTGACATCTAAATTTGGAAGACTAATTGCCTTAAAAATTCCTCCATGAGAGAGAATCCCAGGTTTAGCGCCAAATATTGGCAATACAAAGACTGAAGCCAGCAGCCTTCATTCCCATCATCGGCACCTTTATATCTATATGAGGTTAAGTGGAGTTTCTGACAATATAATTAAGCCTTGTTAATATGCTGAATTTACTACTTAATTTGCTTCTCTTCCATGTTTAGTTGAACTTTGTCTGCTTTGGAACTTCTACTGTTTAAGTTGGCTCTCTCCAAATTTGCCAAAGAGAAATAGCTCCTCAAATAATTAGACTGTCTATTTTCAAGGCAAGTAGGGAAAATAAGAAGCTCTTTCTCCATTGCTTTCTTTTTGCTGTGTTCAATAATTTTTATAGAGTTAATTTAAATTTAGCAGGCTTTCTATGAACTTGCTTCTAGAGGATTTATTGCATCTTATGTGAACACTGTCTGTATCTGACATTTTAGAATCACTCACCTATTTATGGGACTATACTGCATTCTGTTCTTGAAAGAGCAAGTCGATTTTTGGCATAGATTTTTGCTTTGTCACTTTTTTTCTTTGCCTGTTTTTCTGAAAGCTACCTCCAAAGTAAGAGTGGAAACAATGGAAGGTGATGGAGTATAGAAAATAGCATCGAACTGTAGCTTGCTCAAGAAGATAGTCTGGATCATAAGCGATTGATAGAAAGAAGAAACTTTAAAAACCCCAGCCCAATAATTTGTTTAATTAAACAATGTGTTTACATATTTTTAAGATAAAATTTTTTTTACCTGATACCTAATCTTGTCGATGGTCCTTGGAGGATTTGTTAAAGGATCAGTTTCTGGGGTTCAAGCCAAGCTTGTGGGTTGACTGGTGCAGCCTCCTAGTCATCCTGAAGCACACTAAAATCTGAGAGTGACTGCTACTGGCAATAGGAGCCCATTTGGATCCAGGTCCTCTTCACTCTAATGGCTTTTCTTTAGTCAACTGATGTCCTAAACTAGAGCTTGGTCCACACTAAGAATGACCTAAGAGACCAGTTATGACTTCCAAAGGGCTGAACACTTCTGTGTCTATGCATATCTCTCACTTGGGGTTGAGAGTAAAGCCATCTCCACTGGCAGAAGGTAACACAACAGTATTTGTCCACACGTGTCGAAAATTCAAAGCATTTTAGCTGTTATTTTAGTTGTTCTATAATCTTACTGGGTTCAGAAACCAAAAATCAGTGTCATTCTTTTATTTTATAGATGAAAACAGGGTTTCTAGGAAAGAAAAATTCTCAAAGAATGTAGTGTTAAAATTAATTATAATGTATAATTGCAAAAATTTCAAGTGCCTAAAAAATAATTACCCTCAAAATGAAGGAAATCTATCCCCTAAATCAGGCTTTATCGTTTAATTAAGAAAATCAACTTTTGAAGGTGAATTTATAGTGCTGATCAAGGCAGTTTTCCAGTAAGATGACTGATGGACAGTTCACTCTTTTTTAGCAATGGTAAGAAAATGCTCTTTATTAAACTTTGTCATTCAGAACTGGGGAGGCACTGCAGGGTAACAGAGATCAAGGAACCTTGAATTCCAGACTTGATCCCGGTGTGCTCTAGAAGAAATGGCAGGCACGTCATTCATCTTGAAAATGAATACGTTGGACTAGATCAAGTGTCGGCAAAGTATGGCCCCCAGGCCTGCCACCTGTTTTTGTAGGGTCTGAAAGTGAAGAATGTGTTTTATAGATGACATTTGCAATCAATTGGATAATAGGAAATGCTTTCTTTGAACCCCAAGTAAGTGAAATGTTATCTCTCCAGATAAGAATTCTATGCTTCTCATTAGTAAATCTGTCTTCCCCCCCAAAAAAAGTACTTAATTACTACGATTATATTTTGAACTACATTGTAGAAATTGTTGTCAATTGTTAGAATTTTAGCTTGTTATGCAAATACCTTTCTAGTATCCTGGGTCTTCCTCTTGGCCTGTAAAGCCTAAATTATTTACTATCTGGCTCTTTACAGGAATGTTTGCCAACCCCTGGATTAAATGACCTTGAAAGGTCCCTTAACAAAACCTCAATTTTTGTCTCAACACATATTAATAAAACCAGTTGTGGAATGCGGATGACTGGGGCAAAGTGGTTTGGCCAGTGTTGGTCATGCTTTGTTATTTGCAGATGGTATAGAATCGGATGGCCCCAAAGTAGAGCTTCATTGCTTAATCATAATTATTCATCTTTACACTGCAGGTTTCAAAGGCAAGAGAAGAGGTCTGTAAGCATAGTAGTTCAAGGTACACTGCCTGGGTTAGAAAACCAACCCTGCCTTGGGTAAATTGAATTCTTAACCTCTCTGCTTTGGTCTTCCCATCTGTCCTATGGGGAATCTGTTTATTAGTGTTCCCAGCTTCCCCAAAGATGGCTGGGGGGTCTGCACCTTTCACAAAAACCTCAAAGCAGACACCCTCTTTGATAGATCGTTTTCCTCTCCCATCATTAACTGTTACATTATTCATATGATAGTCTAATCAGTGAACAGTTAATCAGAACTAATTCAATAATGGCCATTAAGTGACTTTGATATTTCTGAAATACATTCGTAATCATACGGAAAATACTGTATACCTAGTACACAGAAGGTAGAGCTGCCGGAAGTACCCGTGGAGTCGTGTGCCTGATTTCACCCGCACTTGAGGCTGGAGGGGCCTGCAGGCCTCCCAGAGCCAAAGGTCCCTGAGTACCAGTTTGCATAAAGGGCTCACATTTCCCTAGGAGAGCCACTGTTGGATTTGAGTTTTGACCCTCTGGAGAATCCATATTAAAATGCAAATTTGTTACCTAGGAAGGTAATTTTTAACCCATTAATGTGTATTTGTTAGTACTTTCGCTCAAATTAGTCCCCCCCCCAAAAAAAAATTAGCTAGCTGGCTGAGAGCAATACTTAAATAGAAGTGAATCAGAGTGTCTGAGGTGGAATAAGGGGAAGTTTTAAATAAACGTCCTAGGGTGATGGTGACACATCCTCCACTGCCATCAGCACCCATTTGCAAGAGTTCCCGTGCGCATGCGTGCACATCCCACAAGCACACAGAAGACTTAAGGTTCGAACTCTAGGCTAGCATTGCCCAATAGAAATATAATGCATGCTATCTTGACAATTTTATGTGTGTTTTTTTGTAGCCGCATTAAAAAAAAACATGTAAAATGAAAAAGGTGATATTAAACTTAATGATATTTTATAGAACTCTAGTATTGAAAATATAAACTAAATTAGTTTAAAAATAAAGTCAATTAGGTACTATCGATCCTTCCGGATCTCTCTAAAAGAAAGAGAAATGACCAACCTATTTTAAGAGTAGGTTTAACTAGCTCCTTAAATTGGGCCTTACACCTCATGTAAGTCATCGATGCACTGAGAAATACCAAAGATACTACATAACCTTAAGAATACTTTTATTTTTGTTTTCAACCAAAAGAAATTACTTTTAAATATTCCACAAAGAAACTTCTACAGAAGGCTCAATTCTCAACTACAGCTTCCTGATGGTAGCTGCTGAGCCAATCAAAGGAGTTTTCTCTTCCTCCACTTCCTCATTTATTTCTTTGTTTTATTTAAAGTAGGCAGAAAGACCTAATTAATGCAAAGCTAAGGGAAATAAATTCAAAGTTTGCATTGCACCTGTGGACTAATCTTCCCACAATGGGATATTTAAAAGGCCAAGGAAGGCTCTTTGTCCCGTGGTACCCCATTCTGTAAACCTTCAGCAGCATGGGGGCAGGAAGAAGGTGTCTCCTGGGTGTGCAATTTGTCCAAGAGAATGATGGAAAACCATAACACGTGTCAATCAATGTTTGCTACACCAAAGACACTTTTCATGGAAATTTTTTTTGGAATGAAAGATGTAATAAAATTTTTAAGATGCAAATAAGTAATGAATAAATATGGTTTGTACTTACACATTCATGAACCAAATGCTGGAGAGCTATGAACCAGGCAGAGCGAAGAAATGTACTGAACCATCAGTTTAGTAGGTCATTTTGAATGCAGCCAGCAAAATGGCTGTGTGTGTGAACAACCACTACTATATTTTGAGAGAGCTTTTCTAAGAATCCTGAAATATTAATAACATGGTCTTAATTTAGTTGAAGACAAAAGAATGTGTTAAGGGTAGCAAGAGTTCCTGGAAATAGCACAATGACAATTTTATATTTTCTGCTCGTGTTTGTAAAAGCAAGAGGAAGAATAAAACTAGTCAGTATGTTTGAAGAACAGAAGCCTTCAATTTTACAAATAGGTGTAAAACTGCATTCTCCAAATGAATTCATGTATATATACTCTTGATAACATATTAATACCAGCTTCAAGGGAATGTAGAAAAAGTTCCAAATTCATTTTTTCTTAAATTAACATATATATATATATATATAATTTTTTTAATTTATTTATTTAAATTTAGTGATTTTAATTTTTTCCCACGTCTACCTTTCTCCTCCCTTCTCCCTCTCCCCTCTGGAAACCACTAGTCTATTGTCCTTGTCCATGATTCTCTGTTTATATATAATTTTTGAACTTTAAGAAATTCAAGCCATGCTACAGTTTGATTTTCATAAATAATGAATTTAATTTTTTTTTAACTGAAAGTCTTATTGGAATAGAAGGGGAGGAATTAACAAGGCTCCCCACCCCCAAGCTTTTGAATGTGCTCTGTTTTCACACTGCAATGATTTAGCACAGACCAATTTTCCTTGTCAATCTTTCTGTCCCATTTTGAGTCTTTAGGTTTTGATGAAATGAAAGTGCACAAGGATTAGTCAGGAGCACGGAGAGTTTTTCTCCAACATCCAGATAAGAAAATAAGAGCAACTTGTGCCTCCTTGGCAGTCCTACCACCCACTGACCAGATTGCCGCAAGTTGCCTTTGTGGGCTGTGACCGAGTGAGTGACAGACGGCATCCAGTGGGTTTGTGTCTTAGTTTAGGGACTCGTTGTGTTTGATGCGGAATGGACAAGGCTGACCCTCAGTGCCTTTTTCTGCCGAAGCTGGTGTTTCTGATTTTAATCGAAACCCTGGGGCCAATGTAAGCATGACCAAAAAGCACCTTGCATGTTGAACCCTATCTAATTATGTGAAGTGTATAAACTGGAGACACATAAATCTCAGTCATTGGAGCAACTTGTTTTTCTAAGATGCTCCGGTCCGGTGAAAGATGAAGGCAAATAAAGGAGAGATTGATCTCCATGCTCTTTTATTGTCGGTACTCCACACGTCATAAAGTTTGGGCTCGTTAAAGGAAATTCCATAAACAACTTTAGTTGATAGTGGCAAAGTAACTGTGTGCTTTTCTGGAGCTTCTACTAAACTCCCCTTCCGCTTGCCATTACAAGAACATGATTAAGAAAATACCAACAGGATGTGTGAGAAGGAGGAACAGACTTCAAGTAGAAACCATATGGATGCTTGATGTATGAGTAATGAGACAGGGAAGGTGGCCATATATACTCAGAGAGTGAGACAGTTTAGTGGATTTCTTTCTAGCTACTCACTTGAATAGAACCTGCAGGCTTGCTGGCTTGCGGGCATCGTTGGTCTCTTTTGGTGGTCAGGTGGATGGAAAAGTGCCTTATGGGTTCTTCTGATAGCTGGTATTTTTGATAGTATAGAAACATCCTCAGAATGCGATAAATGGAAAGAGTTGAGAGTAAATCACACTGAAAAGATTGTGGGTAACTCACTTTTTAAAGAAATCTCTGGGCTTATGAAATAACTTTATGTTTAATGGCCTTGTCACGGTGAGTTTAATAGTGATGGTGTTCGTCAATTTTTATTTCAGATTGAGACAGATTTGGGAGGTGATCATGAAGGACATAGAAGAGAAAAAAGGGGGATTAAGGCTCTGTTAATTATTTTTCAGTGTGAGGTTTCCCAGCATTAGTGAGTTTTTCCACATTAGTAAAAGCAGTCCTTAGTTGTCAATGTGATGATGTTTGTAAAGAGGAAGTCATGGAAAGTGTGTCAGGTGCATAAAAACCTATATGGCTCCTGTTCTCTGCATCAGCCACTTGAGGGTGGGGTGTGTGCGGAGGGAGGAGGGGGGATGTTGAACATAAAAAGAGGGAAAACAAAAGGATTGTATAATTTTGAAAATAAACCCAAACTATCTATCTGCTGATTTAAAAAAAAAAAATCGTAGCATATTATATTCCAGAAGCTACAGTTGATAGTTTCTAGAACTTTCTCCTGAAAATGTGACCCTCATCTTAACCAACTCTTCTTTTATGTTGATTGCTTTTGTTGGCCTTTTGCTTTGGGGTGTCCCTGTAGATGTAATGAGGAAATAACCAGCAACCGATTTCTTGTCAGCATTTGCATACACTTAACAAACAGGCTGGTTCAAGACAGTGCTCTCAGATGTTATAGCATATGGTCAAGAGTCCAGGCTCTGGGGATGGACCATTTAGGGTTGAAACTAGTCCTTGTCATTTACCAGATACATGGTCGGTACCAGCAATTTACTGCTCAAGAATGACATTCCTCATCCCTAAAGTGTGGCGAAGCAAAGGCGCATCACAAGGGTTAAATGTCATTGGCACAAGCAGGGTACCTAGAGCACAGGACACACTTGGGAAACTGTAGCCATAACTTTATCAATACCACCAGTTTTGAGAAAGTTTCTTCCACAGGTCTCCTTTGCTATTTGACCAGAAATGTTAATGACCTTTAATGTAAGTATGATCCATTACTGTTTTTGGATGCTTTCCCTGCATCTCAAGCCAGACGATCACCAGTGATTAGAAAACTATTTCCTCCTTTTGAATCAAGGTGACATTTTGCTTTGTTCTCTCAGCAGTTGTTTATATTGGTTGGTGTTTCTTTTTTTCTTTAGCCTGCAAAATTGGATATTACAAGGCCCTCTCCACGGACGCCACCTGTGCCAAGTGCCCACCCCACAGCTACTCTGTTTGGGAAGGAGCCACATCGTGTACCTGTGACCGAGGCTTTTTCAGGGCCGACAACGACGCTGCCTCTATGCCCTGCACCCGTAAGTGTGTGCTCGCCTCCCATTTCTGCCAAACCAGTAGCTTTCACTACCACCTAGCACGGCACTGCCAGAGCTTCTCCCCGGATAACTGTGCAAAGGGCAAATTAGATCAAACAGGCATCTTTTCTCAATCACAGCAGGGAAAATACTTATGAAAAGAAAGGATCTTTCTCTCTGTGGCTGTTCTAGTTGCCTTCAAAATGCACAGCTGCCAACAGACTACTTTGTGGTGCAGAGACTGAGCATCGAGGGGTTGTCTGACAGTGTAATTAGAGCCGAGATGGGAATTTATAAATGGCTTTACCATTTCATTGAGGACTCCTGGGGAAGCTTGACAGCTGCAGGGGAAACAGGTATAGGGCAGAGTTCCGAGGATGAGATCACGTGTGGACAAATGGTTTCAGCTCTGTGTGATACTGATGTCATAGCTTGTATTGACCTCACCCTTATTCCTTCTTTCCTCATGGTTTTGTATTCATAACATTATGCTTGGATCCTTATTTAACACTAGGCATTCAGTGAATGCTGCGTTAATGAACAGATGGGGTTAGCACCTTGGTATGCAAAGGAGTATAGAAATCTTTTCTTACACTTTATATGGACAGTGTTCCAAGGTGTTGGCATTCCTTTCATGCACACTCAGGGCTTCACAGACCCTGCAATGTCTGTGACCTTGACCAGAACAGGGAGTGGTGTGCCCATGTATTCTACCCATGTGTTTCCATTGGGTGAGTCTGTATATGGAGGGACGAAGCCTAGTGCCCAGGTACATAGGCTTTCCAGAGATTTCGGCTTTGTTTTCCTGCCCACTGTTTAATAGCTGAGTGACTGTTCAGCCTCTTAAATCTCGTCTCTGCATCTGTAGAATGGAGTTGCTAATGATACCTCTCTCACGGTTGCTGGTACCGAACACCCTCAGGATGTTTACATACGGCGCAAAATGTGTAAACTGATGCTACTCCACATGTTTTAGCTTTTACCGTCGTGATGACTATTATCATTTTGTTTCTTAACTACTATAAATTCTACCCTGGAGTCAACATCACTACAAATGGAAGTACTTGCTGGGTTGGGAGCAGCTGGGCCAGCTGCGAGGCCATTGTCTAGCCTGGTCAAGTACCACGTTTAAAAGGAGCAGGGAGCAGGATTTCATGTCCATCCCATATTTGTACTGAAATCGCAGTACCCTTCGGAGTTTTTTTCATAACCAGAGAAAATAACAACAACAACAACAATAACAGCAACAATCATTTTATAATTATACCCAGGTAATATATTAGGCATTTTCAATAAACCTTATCCCAGGATTCATATTATAATAAATCAATAAGATAGGGATTATCTTTGTTTCATTGAGGAGGTAACTGCTAGCTCAGAGATGTTAAGGAACATGCCCCAGACTCCACTTCAGCTCGGTGATAGGGCTGTACAACCAGAAGCCCCCATCATCCCAGTAAATAGGAGTGAGGAGAGCTACACACTTCTAGAGGGAAGAAATCTACTAGGGCCAGCTTCGGGAGAGAGCATAAATGGGCAACAATTTGTCTTCTTTTTCTGTTCCTTCCATAGGCTGAGTACTTTCTCTGGATGGCCATGCGCATTTGACATGCTCAAGTCTCAGGCTTTTTTTTTTCTTTTCCAATCTAAGTATTCTTATCTTATTTTTTTATTACATGTGATTAGTTTAATAATACACTCCCCTCTTTGTCCACACCTACTACCAACATTTGTCCAGTTGTGGGGTTTTAGAGCATGATAGCTAACTCAAAGGGAAATATTGTGAGCTGACAGTGTGATCATTGCCTTCAATTTTGCATCAAGTAGTCCACCATTTACCCACGTTTTATGCAAATGATGCCTTCTCTAAGTGGGGGTTCGGCTGTGTTATGAATCTCATAAAATTCACCTTTGATGGCAAGATGTCCTGGCTTCTTTTCCCAGCTATTTTTAGTCTCGTGATTGTCTAGCATTCTATAGGGGACCATGGACCAGTCATTTAACTACTGCAGCTTGCTGCGTGAGAATTTAGGGAGACCCCAAAGATTGCCACGTGCCTGAGTTATTGGAAAGTTTGCCATATGTGTAAATGTGGTGGCTGAGCCCTTGGAACTTTATGTTTCTGTAGGAATAAATTTTCAGCTTTATCTTGAGGATACAAATGAGAAAAAGCAAATATTGACTTTTAACATACGGGTGACCCAAAAACTTTTACAAGTAAAGTAACTCTTGCATTTTTCAGAAATTGTTTTTAATGATGTAAGAGAAGACTACAGCTTTAGCTTTTTTTTCCCCCTGACAGTTTTTTGTGTCACTGATAAAAGGTGCATGAAAATACCAAAGTAGGATGTGATTCTTTTTCTCCTGGTTCATCCTCTTGGAACTCCTCCTAAAGCTTACTAACCCCAAATCTTAGCATTATTCTAATGTTTATTGCATCCCTCTGACCACAGTTAAGAGGAGAAACAGTGCTGATGTTGATGCCCAAACCTGCAGGGTCGTTTAACATCTCAGAGCCCCAGTCTACTCACCTGTAAAATGGGATTCTCACTATCTACCCATGGGGTGTTTTTGAAAAATAAATAAGAAAATAATTTGCAAGTGTTTGGCATATGGTAGGGGTCTAACAAGCATTTATTCTCTCTCTGTCTCTCTCTCTTACTTTCTCTCTCTCTTTCCTCCTCCTTCTCCCCCTTCTCTCATTTTATCCCAGCTGGTCACATCCTCCCCCAAACTCCATCCACAGCAGATTGCCAGTGCATGTCACTGCCTCTCTGTGGTGTAGCTCTCACTTGACTGCACAATTAAATTAGCCGGTGGCTGCACTGCACTCCAGAGTCTGTAGGGGTAAGACTCAATGTTTTTCTAAGTTGCCCCCTCAGAATACTACTGCACAGAAGTGAGTTAAACCCACTTCTCTACGGAGTTGATTTCTTTAAGGTCTGTTTTAAATTTAAATTTGATAAATATTAACTACACAAGACCCTGAAGATCTCCTTTGAGATAGGTATAATCAGAGAGGTGACCATATTTTGCTACTAGGTATCCTAGTATGTTAAGCAGCAGAATTAGAATCTAGATTTCTCCCTTCCTGATGAATATAGCGAAACTGCACTGCCCGATACAGTAGCCACCAGGTGCATGTGGTTATTTAAATGTAAAGTTATCAACATTCTGTTTAAAATTCAGTTCCTAATTTTCGTTGTCACATTTCAAGAACTTAATAACCACAGGAGGCCAGTGGCCACCATACTGGACAACACTGCTATTGAATATTTCTACCATCACAGAAAGTTTTACGGGACAGCGCTGCAGTAGACATTTCAATAGAGAAGACAGTGGGAGTTTCTCAGAAGACAGTGGGAGTTTCTCTTGTTCAAATAAGCCACAGGATGAAGCCCTCCCCGCTTCACCCCACCCTCAGCTTTATTGGATTCTCTTGATAAGATGTGGGGGTGGAAAGGAACATAAACATCGGGGATCCTTTCAAACTGATTCCAGCCTCTAATCAGTTCTTACCAGTTGGTTAAGCCAGGTGACAAACCCAATCCCCTCGTGCTGACAGCCATGATAATCTGGCACCTTCTTTGTTCATTATGCTGTCTTTAACCCCAGCATTCTCGTGCAGCCTGCATTTAGTGATCGCTCACTGTGACGGCACACTAATGAAGAAATAAAACACACTAGCCGAGGCTCATTCTTCTAGCCAAAGAGAGACTCTGCTCCACTGGCTTGTAAAATCAGGTTTTTGTTCACTCGGAGAATGATTAGACCAGGTGAATACAAGCAGCATTGGCTAATTTTGAAGGAAACGCCTACGAAGTTCTTCATACCATCTACGTTGCTAGAGAACTTGAGGGAATTTAATGGTAAATAAACTTTATCTTCGAGAGGACTTTTGGTGGAGCCTCTGGTTAGGTTAACGTCAGTGGTGGCTTGTGAGATTAGACAACGTTTCGTTTCGGTGGAAGCATCATCCGAATATTTTCAAGAAAATAACCCATGCCTGTTAGAATAGAGAGTTAGAACAGTGCCTCTTAAATGTTGACATGCATGGCAACCACCTCACGGTTAGTAGAAGTCAGGCCTGCCGTTCTGCTTTTCTAACAAGTTCCCAGATGCTGCTGATGCTGCTTGTCTGTGGACCACTTTTCTGTAGCAAAGAATTAGATCCTCCCCGATAGATGGCAGGAGATGAGAGACCCTCCTTGCCATGCTGGTAACTCTCGGGGCTGTTCTTCTGCTCAGTGTTGACTCCACAAAGATATATTTCTGGGATTCTGAACATTCAACCTTAATGAAAATTGAGTACTTCATTCGCCTCCCAGGTGAAGATCCACCTGGTCTGGAATTGCATAAGCCCACACACTCACTGTGGAGCGTTGTATGTCCCCACTAGGTAACTTCCACAGTGTGGGGGTGTGGATGTTCACCCGACATGCATACCAGCTAAGAAAGGCAGCGGGTGTCCCATGACATCGCCATCAAGGCTGACACTGAGACCTCGGGACATACAGCATGCCGTTTAAACTGATGAGTGAATTTTGATTCCACAAATCATTTTTTTAGAAAGAATTTCAGTGTGACTTTTTGTTGTTGTTAATAAAATGAATGTTCTTTAGCTCTGCAGATGGGCAAGACTTCCCCTTGGGATCGCATTCGCTGTCATCAGGAATGTGGTGTGGCAGTCAGCAGGGTTGGAGAAGCCGGCTGCATGCCTGTGCAGGAAGACTGAGTTAGATGGCCTTAGTCATTTAGTCACTTGTTCTCTGAGAATAGTGGAAAGGTCTTTTTCCCTGCCTTGCCATCCTACCTCCAGAGGCTGAAAAAATATTACATTTAAGGTAACTTTCTCACCATCTATTGTGTTTCAAAGTGTACTAAGGGGGAAAATGCCTTATAGAAGAAGTAAATTGGCTTGGTATATCTAGAAAGAAATAGCTAATTTGTTATTTTGCCAACTTTACTTCTGAGCAGCATTACCAGACTGGTTTTCTGTATTTTTCAATTGGAAATCTGTCCTTGTGCTTCTGGGTTCTCTTTATTTAACTTGTGCGAGGAAACTTGTTAGAGCCTCGTGATTGGGAGCCCTCCGTAGATAAGGGATTATTATTTTAGATTACTAACTTGAAGGACCTTCACAAATCTGTCTCCAAGAAAACTGCCTTGAATAATTCAGTCAGTTGTGCCAAACAAACAAAGAGTGATTGATTGATACTTAGACATGGCCTAAAATATTCCAGAATTGCAGCTTTTAAGACAATTTATACTGGAGTTGCTTAGAGCTAATGAGGGCAAATTTACCAAGATCAATGATGAAAGGTCTTGATTTGAAAAAGCTTTCTGCAGGTTTAGGTTATCAAGAAATTGAAATAGCCTAGCTCCAAACAGCAAACATCACTTACTTTGTCTCCACATTTGCTTTTTCTAATTGAATTTAGTGTGCCACTGTATTTCCTCCAGAAAGTGTATTGTTTTAAAATTACCATTTCAGTTCTATTACTCAAAGCCCTGGCTTCTAATGCTTTCTGACAGTTATCAACATAATGAACCATAATGAAATGATGAGCAATCTTCAGTGGAAACCCAATGTGGATCCCAGTGGTGCTATGTGACTGTGTTGTTAAAATTTGAATGCAAATTAAAATAACATCGTCCTTACTTGTTTCCAAGGTCAGAAGAGAGAGACTTTCTTTTTTGACTGCTTTAATTTTGAAAATCTCAAATCAATTTTCAAACAAGCCCTTGAAGGTACGATGTTCAGTTCAATTCTCTACCCCAAAGATTTCCACGCTTACCAGTCTGGCTGAGGGATTTGGGGACGGAAGTCCAGCACGAGGCTTTGATGCTTAAAACCATAGGATAAAAGGCAGTCTTCAGTTTCAAGTAAAGTTTTTTTCTACCCCCAAACATATTTCTTTTTGCTGAAAAGCTGCAAGAACTAATAATGATAGAGGAACGACATGGAATTGATTAATGAGAGTGCATTTGGTTCTAATGAAAGACTAGTTAATAGATGAGTGAGAATAAAGGCCAACGATTCCCCAAGTTTTATTAATGAAAGTGTTTCAAAAATCCATTGGTTGATCCCTAACCATTTCATATTTTAACATCCATGTAATCAATCATTATTGTGAACATATTTTTTTATGAAACTCCTTGAGTCTAAGATTTTTAGGAGAATTTATTTCATGTTGTTGATCAAACTTGTAATATAAGAGTATGGTTTCATACTACACTCTTTCATTTCACGTTCTCATTTCTTTTGTCATAGGACAAAAACTCAAATTGAGACACCAACTCTTCTATTCCCTTATCACGTAACATGATTTTTAGTCCAGAACATAAGGTCCCGCTGCTTGTTTACTAGTTGATAAGCCATCTGATGTACGTGTGCCTTAGAATGTACAAACTGATCAAAGCAACCAAAAATATTTTGATGATTCAGATGCAGCCTTTGTCAGCTCATTCCATCACTAGGTTGCTCTTTAGTTAGATTTCAGTTCAAGGTTTGTCATAGTCAGTGAGTAAGCCACATCCTTATCTCTCCCTTTTGGATTACCTTTCAGCATCTTGACTACCAATAAGAAAAACTATGCATAGAGAGCCTGAAGTGAATGATTCTTATTCAAAGACATTGGAATAGAGTAGAAAAAAAATCACTAAGGCGCTAATTGAAGGCACTAGATTGACCTCAGGCTAGTCACTTGGCGTTTGATTGTTTGCAGATTTTTTTAAAGATCCATTTTAAAACAATACTATTTTAGCATCCTCTTTACAGCCCCCCATCAACCTACTTCTCATTTTCTAGGGATTAATAACACAATGTAGATTGACTAGAAAATGCATAGGTTGGAGGAACACTAATGTATGCCCAAGGAAAGGCTTGAATAATCTGCCAGTGCCATTTAGTCAAGTTATTATAGTTTTTCACTACCATGAATAATTAAGAATGGCTTGTTATCAACCAAGCCCTGTCATTTCTGGATAACATTTTTGACATCATTCGTGGAAGTCGTACAGTGGTTGTGCACAGCATGCTTCTATGAAACAGGGTCAATTATACATTTTCCTGAGATCCCCTGGGGTGAGAACCAGCTACCTTCTTTGCTGTCAGCATTTTGACTTTCCTTTTGTAGTTGACTTGTTCTACATGCTATATCTACAGCTTAGCGGAAGATGAACTGAGAGAAGAATCCTGTTGCATGGATATAATTGCTCCCCACCCTCCTGTGACCTTCCGCCCAGGGAAGGAACCTTAACAGAAACTCCTAATTATGCTCCTGGGTGGAATGTAAGAACCAGGCAGAGAGGACAACTCAGCGAAGACAACAGCATGATCCAAGAAGGCATGCAGGCGACCTTCAACATCAAAGACTAGGGAGGCTAGGAGAAGTGTGACTTTAGGTGACTAGAGAAAGTTGGGAACATACCAGCTCATTCTACGAATTAGGCTTCCTTTTTTCCTTTGAATTGTTTATATCTCTGTGTCAGGGGCCATTTTAGCCTTGGAATCAGGGTTTCTGATCACAGTTTTGCACGTATTAACTTGCAAAACTGTGTTAACTTGGGCAAGTTGCTCGATTTAGTTTCAGATTACTGTGGCTAATAAATATTTTTCTGTCAGATTTTATTCTGGGGATGAAGTAAGATAAAGTATGAAAAAAGTGCTTCACAAGAAGTGCAAATTAGTTCACAGGCCAGCTAAACAAAATACTCATGATTTAATACTTTCCTCTTTCTTTCATCTTGTAGATTTCTCATGGATAACTGAGCGTTTACTTCATAAAGTCTTTCAGCCATAAACTAGTCATCTTAAAATAAAGAAACCAAAACCCCAATTTACCCAGTAAAGAAAAGACAAAAGTTTCCTGGCGAGGAGAATGGGCAGATAGATATACTAGAAAAATACATGGTGACAAAATTTCAGCAAGGAGTTATGTCTACAGGAAGCCAAGAGTTTTTCATGACAGCAGTGAATGACTGATGGATCCAAATAGTTCTGTATTTTGATAATGGGCAGTTCTGCTTTGGTTCTATTCATTGTTAAAACACATAAACTGCTGTGATAACACGTTACGAGCTTGCTGGTCATACATCTCAAAAGAGATGTCCCCTGAACAGCAGTCTTTATGTAAACTAACTCACTGGCAGCAATTAGAGGTGGCAAAGTATACAACTTGGTGTGTATGGGGGGAGCGGTTATGGGCTTTATTTTAGTCAGAACTTACACACCCCGTTTACTCTGCCTTATAGCCTGTCTTTCAGCTGTAGAAAGATTAACAAAGACTTATCTGAAGGGTTGGAGGGTTTTACAGCTAAGGCACTGAAGTATTATTGACAGTTCAAAAGTTGAACACGATTAATGAAGCTTTATGAACTGGAATTCGAGACCCAAGCTGCCTCTTCTTTGGAACATATGTCTCGTACTGGTTGCCTTGACCTTTTGTTAGGGTGACAATAGGACTTAAAGAAATTGATCATTTAAGAGTTACGTTTCTGCCCATGCTCTCGGGGATATTTCTTTCCATATCCAGAATTAATTTCATAGCTCAGGCACTGAATTTTAAAATGGTAATTAAAAATTAGTAAATATTAAAAGTCAGTGAGAGCTCTGTACATGAGCTACTCTGTACATGAGCCCAGCTGCTTCAGTTTTCTATCAACTGTCTCCTAGCCTTGGTTGTAGACTTGGATTTTTTTTCTTCAATCTTTTAGCATGCTATTGCTCTTTTTTTTTTTTAAATCAGCTTTTGCAATATACAGAAGTGCTATGTAGGTGATACTTCTGGAGGAGGGGGCTGCACTGGGTGAAGGAAGCATTATTCTTCGATTTATTTGTTCAGCAGATACTTAATGAACATCTACTATACATTTGGCATCTTTGTAAGGGCTGGGGATACTCTAATAACTCAGAAAAGAGATGCTTGTCCTCATAGAGCTTCTGTTCTAACAGGAATACGAATTATAAATGAGGGAATTTTAAATTCCTTTAAGAAGAAAAAAACAAAACCAGAGTCTTAAGGAGGCAGGGGAAAGAATTCCAGGCAGAGCTACCAATTCTAACATATTCGAGTTGCATATTTAAAATTTTGCTAAAGTTGTGAGTTTTTTAAACTTGTCTTATTTTTTTTTCTCCCTTGGTCCTAAAGTCTGTTCATACTTTTTAATTTCAGTTGTTATAAGAAATAGAAATTTTAGATTCACTTGTCACATTACCCCATGTGTCCAGACAGATTTGAACTCTTTGGCAGAACCTACTTCTAAATGCAATTATCGTGGCAGGTTTCCATCTTTTGCCAAAGTTCCAGTTGCTTCCTGTCAGCAAAAGTGTATTTTACCCAACTTGTAAGGTAAAATACCTTGAAGTCTTGACCTTGACTTTCCACAGAATGGTCCATACCAAACTCATGGTTGACATCAGATACATTTATTATTCTGTGTTCAATGTCAGAGCCTTTGAATGTAAGGCTCGTACAGATTTCATGTGGCCATGTAAATATTGGGTTGTCCTAAATGGTGCGACTTTAAATCTTGGCATAAGCCAGCAAGTGTGTTCTCTAAACTACTCAGAAATTATACTTTAGTCTCACACCTGGGAGAAAAGGACTAAGATTTGTGGAATTACTGGAATTCTTTTTTTTTTTTTTATCCTTGGAATACTGCCCTTCTTAAATGTCACATTCACTTCATTTCTCTAGAGAGTGTATGATTCATTTCTGGAAGCTTGTCATTTCTCAGAGCAGAATACATGATAGGTTAAGGAAGATCAAGTTTTTTTATGATTTAACATGATATGATATTTTCTGATACAATACGATAGTCCTTTGCTTTTGCTGTAATTTGGCTACAGTTTCTTTGAGACTTCAAACTGTCAAACTCCTGTCAACTGAATGCAAGTTGACATCCCACTAGAAAATAATAATTACCCATTGTAGCACCTTTTACCCGTACCTGCTGTGTGATACAAAAAGTATTTCACACCAGTGAAGCGAATGGATGTTCATTAAATTTATCCACAGTGGCAAGAAATACGGTGCCCATTTCTTTCAGAGCAGTGAGAAACTCAAGAGAGTGGCCACATCTTTTATTCTATTTTTTTTGTTAGTGACAGTAGGTGTAACAGGCTTTAGAAGCCAGAGTTGTTACCTGGACTGTATAAATGTGTAAATCAGGGTATCTTGGACTGATATGCTTGAAGTCCCTAGAATTATGTACAGAATTAAGAGGATTCCTCTGAGCATCCCCCTGGGAAGAGGGTGCTTTGCTCCCATCAAATTCTCTAAAGCTGGGCTTGGTAAACTGTGGCTCAGGGGCAAAATTTATTCAACTGAGCTCTGTTTTTGCAAATAAAATTTTCTTGGAATACAACCACACCCATTTAGTTAGGTATTGTCTACGGCTGCTTTTGAGGTACAGTGGCAGATTGACCAGTTGCTACACAGACCGCGTGGCCCAGAAATGTACTGTAAAACCTGAAATACTGACTACCTGGCCCTTTGCGGAGATAGTTTGCTGAACGCCACGCTAAGTGATTCTAAGTTCAGCATTATCTCATGTCACTTTCGGTTCTGGTAGTACAGCTATTACCTATGCCACTGAATTATATTTAAAATGTGAAGGGCATTTTCAGTAAGAGAACTTTAAAATAGTTTAACATGCTAGCTCATCCTTCGATGCAGGGAGAGAATCTTAGGCTTATAAGTGAATTCCAAGAGGGGTTTTACCAAAAACGTAAAGAAAAGGCATTTATTTTCTCTTAACTATGCTTTAGTATTTGATTGATTTATATTTTAAAATGTCTTAATTTTGATGATAAAAAAATAAAATTAAAAGAAAAACTTTAGCTCTATAAAGGCTAATAAAGAAAATGCCAGTCTACCTTTGAAAATGCTAAAATTTACTGTCTTCAGAGAGCAAGTTTTCCATAACTTCATGCCTGAATTAATCATCACCTAAAGTCAAGATGGAAAAAGAAAAGTCATAACAACCAATCTCAAATTAATAAAACTTTAATTGATAGAGCCCACATTTTAAGTTCCAGCCATACTGGTTGGTTAGGGAACTATAAAAAAATGAGAGAAGGTGGGCTTCTAGCCTGGACTTCCTCCCAGGGCTCATGTAAATCCACATTTAGCTTCCTCTGGTCTCTTCCTTTCCCCTCTAGCTTCCCTTCCTTCAACTATGCAGGTAAGTATCAAAATGAATTTATAAATGAATATATTTATACATATAAAATGAATATGTATACATATAAAGTGAATATATATGTATATATATTGCTCCCTACTTTTTCCAAAGTACTTTTAAATTTTAGAAAAGAGGAAATTGAATTAAACTAGTTACACCGAGGTCCTCTTTTACAGAGCTTAATGCTAATGAATCTGTATGTGAAAAAGCTGACCGAGACCGCATTCGCTCAGAGAAACCAGTTAATTCACACATTTAAAATAACACCAGGGGTAGGTGAGCATCGATACATTAGAGGACTCTGTGAGTTTTCTTTCCAGTTATTCACTCATTTACTGACCGTCAAACATTTATGGAGCTTGTGCTGAACCTGGAATCATGGTAGATAATGGGAAATGATGAAGACACTGGTTCTTTTCGTGAGGAGCATGTAAATTGGTGATTGAAACAGGGGTATATGCAATACGTGTCTGATAACAAGACCATGTTCCAAACACAATAGAAAGTGGAAATAAAGACCCGAACTGTGGAACAATATCGTAAGCAGGGTTGCTGCCGGTCATATATGCTCAGGCTAATCCTGAATAGTTTTGGAAAGTGTAAAACCCTGCTAATCACAGTGACCTACGAGCTACCCAAGGCTGGTGTCTGCTCAGTAGATATGATGTCGATATGAAGACTCAGAAATAAAAACAAATGTTAACTTTATTCCTCCTCATTATACATCTCGTATTTGTAATTGGAGACTTATTTGCAACTGGACATATTTGCAATGAGAAAGTCAGTCGCTTGTCAGAAATGTCCTAAACATTCACGTACAATACTTACGTAAACAAAAGAGAAGATCATCTAAGAGTTAAGAGTTTTTTTCCTTCTGGATGCTTCATTTTTATTTAAAACTCATATTACTCAGAATGCCTGTTTCCTTTTTTTTGTAGCCATCTCTACAGGTCATTGTTTTAAGGTGCTGTTAAGTACGGCTGTTGGGCCCAGATTGACTGTATTAAGTTTGTACTTTTCTCTCATTGTCTTAAGAAAAGAATGCTTTCTTTTCTGAGAAAGAGATGGCTCCTCCTTATAAATATGTTTATTGTCCTTTAACTGGCAAAAGTTAAATAAAAAAGAAAGAGAGAGAGAGAAACACAATCCCAGAAACACAGTGCAACCACCATTATGATTTTAATTTATAAATCATGGGTTCTTTCCCACGCCTGTGCCAGCAAATGTTATAATCACACTGGGTGGACATTTTTATATTTCCTTCCCAACACTTCAATTCTCTGTCATGGTCCAACTTTTAAGTCGCTACGATGCCTGTATAACCATCATTCCTATGCCTGCAAAACATAAAACACGTGCAGTACAATTCACCAGACCATTCATGGAAGCAAGATTGTACTTGAACTTGCCTAGTTCTCTATCTTTTCTTGAGCATCTACCTGAGTCTTTTTCCTAAAGGAAGAAGATTGTTCTGAGTTGCCTACTACCTGTTTTCCTGCCAGGCCTCCAATTTGAAATCTTGTAGCACTTTTTTTTTCTCCCATGTAGCAGTGTTATGTCTCTGAGGCCTGTGACCGTTTAGTTTTCTGCTCCATTTCTTCTCTGTTTAGACACTGCCATGCCCCGTCCTACATACTAATTACTGACTTTTTGCTTCTGCAGTGCTTGATTCATTGTGTCACATTTTCCCATGTGAAAGTGGACCAGAAACCTTGGCAAGGAGGTTAATGGATTTAAGAGTCACTCTTATTTAACCCTTGAGGTTGCGGCTGACCCATTTTATCAACCAGGCGGTGGTCAGCTGCACTGCAGACTGGTATCAGAGTCCATCACGGTGGAAGCGCCCACAGGAGCCGAACAGGACTGAAGAAAAACACTTCCTCTTCCTACCTTTACAGCTCAAAATTGGGTTCAAACGACTGATCTTGCTATTATTATACCTGTAATGTGGCCACATGCTGGAGGGGAAATAACCCCAGAGTGGGAGTTAGTACGCATGGATTTTAGATTCTGGTGCTCTTAGATTGTATAAACTTCCTGTATTATCAAATCCACTTCCTGGATCTCAGTTTCCTCATCTTTAAAATGAGGCTATTTGGCCAAATGATCTTTACCATCCTATCTGGATCTAGGAGTCTATGATTTAAAGAGCTCTGTTCATTTATTTAAAAACAATTTATTTGACCTTGTTATTTTCTAGTCACTGTGCTAAGGACCATAGATACAAATTCAAAATCTTAAACAAGAAAGAAATTTACATTTTCTTTCTGAAGACTCTGTGAGGGGTAATCTTAACTTTCAACAGAAATTTTATGACACTTTTTTCTTTAGGGCTCACAGGATGGAAAGCAGGTCTTAAAGCTAAGGCTGTAATTAGTCTCAAGGGGAGATTGGGAAGGACTGCTTACCTCGTTAAAATAAAGTCTTCAATTAAGCGTATAAAGAGAAAAGGAGAGTGGATTAACCTTATCAGTGTCACCACCAAATCCTTTAGCCATTCATCACCATGAGCTAATAATAAATATTAAAGATGACTTGTTATTCACAGATTTTCTCTTCCAATTCTCTCTCAGTGGCAACTTTGGAATACTATATTCCATTCCGGCCTTCTAGATGAAGCTTCTCTTGACTTCATGCAGGCTTCTAGTCAACGCCTTCCTCCTTAGGAACTGACCAGATTTTCCTCAAAGCAATTATTACAAATAAATTTGAAGTAGGATACAGTGAACAAGAAATCTAAAATATTTGTTAACCTTACTCTGGCTCTTTTCTTGGAAGACCAAAATACAAAAGAGGAAAGGAAAAGAGAGGGTTTTCCAATTGTTGCATCGAGTAAATATTTTTCATTAGAATGTAGCCAGGTATCTTTTAAATCTCTGGAACCAGCCCAGACCAGAAAAACCTCTCTCTCCTCCCATTCTGACTCTTCTCTCTGAATGTAACTTGTGTCGCAATCTCTTGGTTCATAAAGTCTAATATACAGCAAGAAGCAAGAGGGTTTATCATGGTTCTGTGCTATAAGTATGATTATCACGATTATTCAGTCAATCACTGTGCCATTTGAGACCAGTGGTAATGTTTCAAAACAGCCACCACCACCAGTTCCTATTTCAGAAATTCTTCGATGTCCGTGAGAACATGAACAGCTTTCCTCCGCTCTCTGAAAGCAGAGTTCACTTTGTTGCCATAAAGTGAAGAAGTGATCACCTTGGGGCACATCTCGCTAAGGGATGCACAGGAGAAAACACTGAAGCTGACAGATACAGTTCAGAGCTGTGGTGACTTGCCACTGAGATGCTGGCTATGGCTCCCGGGGTAGGAATTTGGTGGTGTAGGGTGTGCACTGCCTCTATAATAGCTCATGGCTACACAAATGCTAAACACTGTTTTTCCTTTTCACCTTTTTTTTTTTTTTTTGTAAAAGTGAAAATCTTCTTTGGACTTCTTTTGGATAGCGAAAACAAGTTTTAATGTAGGTCTTTCGTAAAAGCAAAGAAGCAGTGGGAAGCAAACTTTCGAAAAGCGGGAGTTACCTGTATGCTTAAAAAAAAAGATGTGCTGCTTCCCTGGCCAGTTGTAGGGCAGATTGTAGAGCCCAGGAGCCTTCGTATAATACCCACATTGAGTTGAGATCTTTAAAAAACAGTACAGTACTTTCCTTCAACATCTGGGCAACCAGGTTAAACCAGTTTCTCCTAATTACCCATAAATAGTTTAATCCTCAACTGTTGAAATGTTGAAATGAAGAGGCGTATCTATACAATTCAGTGAATTTTATTCCATATTGATGATACAGCATACTTAGGAATGATCATTTATCTCCAAAAGTGGTACATAACTCATAATTGACCAGAGTCCCACTGCAGCTCTGGAGCTAGAGTCACATTCACATGCTTGTTTTTCAGATGATAAGATCAAGACTCGATGCATTATATTTTCCTACCACTCCAGAGAGAAAGCCTGAGCTTGGAGTTCATTTGATGTAGGGTTGCTTCACCTCTCAGAGTGGCGGGCAATGCTAGATTTGTTTGCACAGAAATGAGAATGGCACAAGTCCAGATTTATATCCTATAGTTCTTTTTAAAGATCTTTTTTGCTTTTTGCTTTCTCTGCTAAATGGTCCCATCTTACTTCTTATATTAGCCCATAAATTGTAAAAGGATCATTCCAGTTCTTGGTATGACAGTATGCTTGTTTCTTTCCCCAGGCCCTCCATCTGCTCCCTTGAATTTGATTTCAAATGTCAATGAGACTTCAGTGAACTTGGAATGGAGCAGTCCTCAGAACACAGGAGGCCGCCAGGACATCTCCTACAACGTGGTGTGCAAGAGGTGTGGAGCCGGTGATGCCAGCAAGTGCCGGCCCTGTGGAAGTGGGGTCCACTATACCCCGCAGCAGAATGGCCTGAAGATCACCAAAGTCTCCATCACTGACCTGCTTGCTCATACCAATTACACATTTGAAATCTGGGCGGTGAATGGAGTGTCCAAGTATAACCCTAGCCCAGATCAATCAGTGTCCGTCACCGTGACAACGAACCAAGCAGGTAGGAATCATTGTATGATCTAAATGTGTATAGAGAATGAGCTTGTGTTGATATCCATAAATGATAAAAATGTCTACAATTGAAGTAGAACTACATGGATCTAATTATAAACCTGGGAGCTGTATTATAATATAAATGATATGTAGAAGAGACATTTATTCAATTCAGCAACTTTATTTTTGGACATCAGCTGCATAGCATGCCCTGTACTAATTAGTAGAGATTAAATGAAGACCAAGACAATGATTGAAACCAGAAGACAGTCCAGTGGGCTGGGTCACTCATGCTGAACTTTTCTTGTAAGGGATTTATTCATATTGGCCATTTTAATCACAAGATTAGAGGTTGAACATTAGAGCATTTACAGATTATTTAGGATTATAAACCTGATTTATCCATCTGTATTGGTATATTGGTATTTGCTGTATTTTCCAACGAAAATATTAGCAGCTATGGTTTTGATCTTGTTTTTTTATTTTAAAATTTTAAAAATAATTGATGCAGATCAATACTAGAATCGCCATGTAAATCTGCGAACAATGAATGGTTTAATGGGCAGCTTGATCTGTGTGGTTAAAGAAATTTTTTTTTAAACTCATACTACTTTTTCAGCCACATTCATAGTTGAATCCACAATTGACGTGTGGGGAGAGGAAAGTTAATTTACCCCATTTCCTGCATCTCTTTTCTTTTGTAATAAAAAAGACGAGAAAACATTTTTTGTTCATGAAGAGTTTCTGCTGAGTTAATGGCAGAACTTTTACAAAATCTAGAATATCAGATATTTCAAAGTGCAAAGTAGAATCTAAATTTCTAGGCTACAACTCCTGACCCACTCATTCTCATTTCTCCCCTAAAAGAGTTTCCGCAAGTTCTCGAGCTAATTTTCCATTCTGTATTTCTGCCACATGTCTCACATTGTTGGCTCCTTGTTACTTATTTCTGAAGAGTTTAAAGAGGAGCAGGAAAAAGGACTGTGGTTTATCCCTTTGTGAGGCTCTTAAGAAAAACAGACTTTGCTAGAAAAGGATTATAGATTGCCAAGAATCCTATCACCTCTTGTTGCACTTTTCTCTCAAATGAATGTTTCAGTAAGTGCACTCAATAGTTAAGTAAAATATATCTGTACTAATTGATCTGTAGTGAGAAGTATCCTAGTATCCCAATTCAAAGCCATTATTTTTCCACTTTCCCCTGGACTCTCTAGAATAAATTAAAAGTTAATACTTGGAGAAGATTCTGAATTGAAGCTAGGATGGCAAATCTTATCTGAAGGCAGATCGTCTGGTGATGCCTTTGTCTTTTATTTCTGCACTTTTAAATTGTGAACATGGTTAGTGGTAATTGGTTTTATTTTTCTACAAAGACTGGGATGATTTGGGTTTTGAGAGCATCACAAGTACTCTGTGATGGCCAGCTCCTTATTAGTTCTCTTTTGGAAAAATGCAATGAAAATAGTGTACATAGATTCTGGGAAATGCATTGGTGCCACTGGTGTCTCTTAGAAAGAGCCAACAAGTTGTAGCGTCATCTCTGCACCCCCTAGAGAATCCGACCCGTAAGCCAATCGATTTTCTTATGCTCAGCCTGGAAGTGCCTTTTCAGCCACGCTTAAAACACATCCCTACTTTGTGTTCTTAACTGAGTTAAAACGAAAAATGAACATTTTGAGGCTTCAGTGTACATGATGAAGTCATTCTTTTTGGCAGAGAATGATCTATGGGTGACGTGCTGAGGACAGGCTTGGCTCCCACAGATTTTGTGGGGAGACTTCTATGACTCTCCTCTGTATACCTAAGGATTTAAGCCAAGGGATTATGTCAACTCCCCCAAGCCCAGAAGGCGCAAGGAGCGCAAGGAAGAAAGTTTCAAGACCCCCCCGGAAGAAGAAAATGTGCAAAAACATTATGAGAGAGGAAAGTAAAAAGTCAAAGTTTTATGAAAAATGTAGGTGTAATTCTTTTCGATCTAGGAAAAAGGTGAACGGGGATTCCTCTGACACAATGAGGTTGCTTTCTCTGCCATGGCGAGCAGTCCTGCCAGGAGGTTTGCTGAATAGGACAAAATTCCAGCTCCTTATTTTAATTTTCATGAAGGGTAGTGCTGGGAAGCTGTTCAAAATTAAAAATAAATCTTTCAATAAGGAGACCTCCTGTGTGGCCAGCCAGAAAGCTTTCTCTTAGCAGAGAGTTGTATATGGGCACTGCCTTGTTATCCTACTGTAATTTGGAGTAATTCACTAATTCAAAAACATCGGAGTAGTTTATCTTTGATTAACAAACCTTTTCTTCATAGTAGTGTAAATTAATAATGTAGGCCAAAATTCTGGGTGAATGTAGCAACCATAAACTCTATCAAAGCTCCCCTAAGCATATTTACATATACACGATTATATTCTAATTCTAGTCTTTCTTATCATTTTATTAAATTAAATTCCTTAGGGACCTTTACAGGCAATGATATCTCACTCTGTAAGGAATACACAAAATAAACGAACATTAGCATTTACCACCTGGAGGCCCACAGTTAGTGGCTCTCCATTTTTGCTCGGTTTTCATAAAGTCCCTTCTCTCATCTGTAACTTATTTAGGAACAAACAAGCAAACAAACACAAAACTTCCCAGAGTTCCTGGCTTTGTCATCACCTCCTCTGAGACTTTTGAACAGTTCTGCAAAGATAAAATGACCTCCCCCCAGCTAATGTCAGAGCCAGCACCACTTGAAATCAGAGAGAGCCTTGCTGTTTCTTCTAAAATTATTAGATAATTAATAGCACTCGTGTATTCAGCTTGGTATTCTCCCCGTTTGTGAGGGCTGATTCTGAATATCTGGGCATGGAGATGTAGCTTTAACTGGGCTTTGATCCTTTACTTGTAGAATGTGGTGTGAATGGGTGGGTATTCTCACATGCTTGTTTAAGCCATTCTAACCTACATCTTTCTGTGGTGGCATCTTACGGGCTATTAACACCCTTCTGAGTTCAAAACCAATTGACCCCTAAGACGAGACAAAGGGAACTCAGAATGTCAGTTTTGTTGCTCATCATCTGATGGAAGAATGTGAGCTTTATTATCTGTGGCCAAAAGGGCTGGCTCTAGTTACACTTATCCAGGGTCACCCAGAGGCAGCCTGGCGCCCTGCAAGGGTAAAGCCTGCACCCCTAAGTTTGTGCAAATGGATGCTCTATGCAGGTACAAGAGAGCAGAGAGGGTTGATATGAGACATAGTTGAAGAGAATTTCCCCAAATTCTCTCCATGAGCTAAGCCACCCTCACCTCTATGCTAAGATCAGTGAAGGAGAAATGGGAAGAGGGGCAGGGTGGGACCTTCAGCTGAAGTCACTCCAAAATAAAACAAGGAAAAGTGAAGTTCTCCCTATAGTTACTTTCTGACATTACAGTCCAAAAGGAACAAAGCTAAATTCCCTTTGAAAACTCTTTATTTCCATCTTGTTTCATTTTATATCCTCTAGCAACTGTTCTGCTTTTTGTTTAGGAGGAGATGGTTCTGATGTTTATGAAAAATGAATAAGCAGACTGCTGGGTGATTTGTTTTCTAGATGGCTTTCCTTCGGTTTACTTTTACTTAAGTGGACCATCTCAGGCAAATAAATACAGGATGTGTCACTATGTGTCACCAGGATAGAGAAATGCTGTATAGATGAAATAAGGTTTTCCTGGCCGAGCAACGGAACTGTGAATATTTTTGCTAAAAATGCTGTGATGGCAGCCAGCAGATCTTAATATCACTGAGCCCGTTTTCCCCATGTACCCCCAATCCTCTCACACCTGTCTCCCAGCTCCAGGGCTGGACCATACTCTAGGTTGTTTCATTGGTGTTCTATACAAAGCCCTGTTTTCACCCAGGGGCAGTGATAACTATTTTTTAAAAAAATTTTAGTTGGCATGACAATGTTCCTGATACTTTACAGAGCAATACGTCTGGTAACCTCTCTTTAGCAAAGCTATTGTCTCCTAGTGACAGATGTCTTTAACACATTGAGTTTGTAGGAGTTAAAAAAAGTTGATGGATCATATAATTATTTGAACCTAGCTAATCTCTAAGATCTTTTCCAGTCCCAAAATTCTGTGATTCCAAGAATATAGACATAAACTATGAGCATGAAGTAGAGCTTATTTCTCTATGATGTTCAAAAACTGGCTCTAAAGGCAATTCTAAGAGTGGGGGGAAAAATCCAAAAATGCTTCAGCAGAATTATCATAATGTGTCTGAATCCTGCCCTCCCTTCACCCTTCCAACCCCCACCCTGCCAAAATATTTACTGGGAAAGGCAAAACAATAAACTAGCTGTACCTCTAGTGTAGTTGTTCCGGCCCCTCCCTAGACATTTGGCAATGTCTGGGGACATTTCCGGTTGTCATTACTGGGAGGAGGGAATGTGCTATTTCATCTAGTAGGTAAAAGGCCAAGGATGCTGTTAAATACCTTACAATGCACAGGACTCTCTCCCACCCGCAGCAGAGAATGATCTCATTCTGTAGTACCAAGATTGGGAAACTCTGCTCTAGTGACGTTTGAAAAACAGATTCAGTGATTTCATAGCAGTGCCCACCTTCTAAAGGTTCCTTCACCATCCTGTCTTTGTTTGGTTCCATTTTTCTGTGCTGGGAACATGATGCTGTCAACATTGTTTTCAGTAATAAATGGTCCTTTGGGACCTCTTATGAAGAACCCCAGTTGCTCTGGCATCAGAAGAACGGTGCTGCTTGTTAGACTCGCCTTGTCCTTTAGGATAGACAATTAAAAAAAAAACCTGTCAGAAAATGCAACACCAACAATAAAGTCACAGGACGGCTTGCTGTGATGCCACGGCACAGCACATGGTAGACGTTCAATACTTGTTTGTTGATCAGCACATTTATTCACAGTAAAAACAGTCAGTGAGCTCTTTTTGTCAAATAGTGATAAACTTAATAAAACCAAAATAATGAGTAGAGAAAAGAAAATAACTAAGTACAAGAGGCGTACTGTCTTATTACTCAACTGATACGTTCCCAATTCTCTCTTTCTCTGCCATCTTTTAATTAGACATATTATGTTATTTGAGCGAGATAATGGAGAACAGTGGGAATTCTCATCCCCACTGAGTCTAATTGCTACCTATCTTCTAGATAGTAAAAGGGAAGATTCCAGGAGCTGGTGAGGGGAAAGAAAGCAACTTAGAGAAACTGAGTTATTTATTCTAGGCCTGGTGGCCCAGGCTGTGTGAGGTCTGAAGCTTAGACAATTTTGGAGTGATTTTAAAACAAACAAACAAAACTAAAAATTTACAAATATCAAATTAGTAATAGAGATTTGGAAAGGGCCCATGCAAATTTCTTTTGCTTCAGTGTACAAAATTCTGCCGCTAACTAGAGTGAAAGAATGTGGTTGTCAGGTACAGGGATTACTGTGTTATTAATGCCTAAGAATAGAAAGTAAAAGAAAGAAAGTAGAGATATCGAGAGATATGAGGAAGTCTAGTTTGGCCTGGCACGAGAGCCGCTGAAATGCAAGCTCATACTAGGATGGTTCTGGCCTATACATAGTGTGTGAGGGTCAGCACTAGAGTTGGCTTGAAGTGTGATTTGAGATCCAATTAACAAACAGAAAGACAATTCTGATGATTTTGAAAATGGAGATAGGATTCTAAACCCAAATGAGATGTGACCAGGACCGAGGCTTTGCTGTAAACTTTGAAAGGAAAGAAAAGAAAAGAAAAAAGTTCTGTTGATGTTTTGAGACACAAATATCTGGCTTTAATTAGTGTCCTACAGCAGGGTTGGCAAACTATGGCCCAGAGGCCAAATCTTGATCCTCCATCTGGTGTTGTACAACCCACCAAGATTTTTTTTTTTTTAATTTCTAAAAGGTTGAAAATAAAAAGAGAATAACATGTTGTGACATTTAGAAATTATATAAAAATAAAATTTTAGTGTCCATAGAGACATTTTATTGGCACAAATTCTCACTCATGTGTATGGTCGAAGACTGTTTTCACAAGGACAACAACAGACTTTGAGTGGCTTCAACGGCATGAATGGCCTGCACAGTGACCATAACTGGCCATCTCGCTCTTTGTAGAAAACATTTGCCACCTCTACTCTGGGTATGAAGTCAGGAAAGAAACCAGTCAGATGACAGGCTAAGAAGACGGTGAAGTGATGGTGTCATTTGTGGGACACTCTCTGACAAAGGGTGTAGTGGATTAACATTTAGGTGAATCCCACAGTTGAAATAAGGCAAGACCCCCCTTTTTTTTTAGAGGATTTGATGATGTAAACAAAATTTCACAAAAATGATGAAGATTTTGAACTCGCCTTTGCTTTTTTGTACCCCATGGCTTTTCCCGGGGACACTCAGGTTCATTGCGTAATGTAGCACATTCTTGATTTCTGATAAGGCAGTGTTCTTGTTTTCCTGTAAATAGGCGTTCTTAGCGCTATTGTGTGGTTCTAGATGCTGGCAGCGATTTTCCTTTTAAATAATAATATGCGCTTCTCTTTTCCATGGTCTCCTCACAGAGATGGTTTGTCGTTTGCCTTTGACCTCGAGGAAATAGTGGTTTTGTTCCCCCTCACTCCTAAGAAATTTAAAGGAGAAAAACCCATGATGAAACTAGTAAAATCTATAAGTTGGGAGCCTTCATAAAGACATATTTTAATTTTTGTCAAACAAATTGGAAAGTCATGGCATCCGGAGAATTTGGTCAAAAGTCATTTGTGTTTCCTAATAACAGTTGACCCTCAAATAACATGGGTTTGAACTGCGCAGGTCCACTGATCATATCGATTTTTTTCAATTAATAATATAAATGTATTTCCTCTTTCTTATGATTCTCTTAATCACGTTTTCTTTTCCCTAACTCACTTTATTGTAGGAATACAGTATATAGTACATATAACATAAGAAATATGTGTTAATCAACTTTTTATCAGTAAGGCTTCCAGGGAACAGGAGGCTGGCTATTAGCTAAGTTTTGGGGGAGTCAAAAGTTATAGGTGAATGTTTGACTGCAGGGGTGGTCAGCACACCAACCTCCCATTGTTCAAGGATCACTTGTGGTTGGTATGTAACAGTCGGGACCCCTCACGTGCAAGCTGGCTTGAAAGTCTTTTCTGTGCTTGGACAAACGCTCGGGGGGCTTTAGTGAAGCCATTCTGTGGCTTTGTCATTGTCAGCTCTGACCCAGTCACAGGATCCTGGACTCGCGCCTAATGCCTCGGAAATGTACATTTTAAAAACAGGCAGTACAGTTTTTTAAGGGAACTGTCTCTTGATTCTAAAGCTATACATAAAATAATTTCATGTTTATGGAATATTCTTGCCACCCCTATAATTATGAAACATACTAATTATGATCATATTTAAAAATAAAATAAACCTGAAGATACACAATGGTACAGCCTCTGGTGTGTGGCACCAGGGTCTGTGACATTGTATTCAAGGTGGGTGTCACGAGTCATAGTGAGAAAAAATAAAAATAAAAGCCTTCTAAAGGATCTATTAAATTATCTAGCTTCAAGGTTGACTGAGCAGCATAGACAAAGGCCTGTAGAGCCTATGGGTAATTATTGCATATAAGTAAAAAATGAGTTGCATTTTTTTTTAAGATGGGAATATTTCACTCTAAGAAAATGAAAGTTTTATTTATACACTCAAGACTGAGGACACTATTTTTCCTGACTCCTTTGCCTTCACTCCTATATAAATATGTACACATGTTCATTTGTGAGGCGAGAGATCCATTCGGTAGCATTCACTCTAAATACTTGACAGTCTAAACCTAATTCGTTTTTTTGCTTCTCAGAGTTGTGCTTGTTACTTCAAATACAACTGCCTACTTTTATACCCTCTAGAGAAGCCAACAAGAAATTTGAAAAATAAGTGCCTGGCTGAGATGAAGAAGGAACAGTATAGAGCGAGCAAGGATTTTAGATGGGCTTCTAAATTCTCTAGTTGTCACTCCAACTGGCTAAATTAATTACTGTCTTCTTAGAGGAGATACCTTAGATTTCAGTTTGAATTGAGCATTAATAAAAAGATCCAGAGAAACTTTATCAAAGCTTCCATTAACCCCCTACTGATGTCTTTAAAGAGTTTTTTTTTTTTTTTCCTTGAAACACCAGAAAAACCAAGAGCCATGCTGCAGGACTAATCCTCCATGGAGAGATCTTAAATCTTCAGGAACTAATTAAAATGCCTGTCCATGTCACCCCAGTATACAGAGCTTTCTCTGAATCTCAGCGTTTCTATGCTATTTTCATGGGGTTATACAGTAAAAAAGCTTTCCGTATATTGTCTTCAGGTAAAGATTTATGAGTGGGTTTTTTGGTTTTACATTTTAATCTGTCAAGATAAGCAAGACTTAGCTCTAGCCAACAGTTTTAAAAGTATCTCTCTTTTTAAATGAGTGTTTACCCGGTGTTTACCTTTTGCCCCAACACACACACACACACACACACACACACACACACACACACACACACACTTTTTCCATAATTGCTTGTGCCAGAAAAATGAAGTTCATGGAGGCTGCCTCCCAGCTGAAATAACAGAAAAAGAGAGATGGTGCCAGACATCAGTGTGGTCTCTTGCCTAGTGGACATGATGACTTTCATTGGGAAACGTCACAAAAGGTTTGGTCCGCACACGGGAGTCGGTACCCAGACGGCTGTGGGGATCTGGATGAGCAGTCAGCAAAATGGCTGCCAACACACACCCACAGCTGATCAGACAACCCTTATGTTCAATTCCTCTTTTCTCCATTGTGATGAATTGGTCAGTCCACCCTAACAGAACTCTAACTGGGGCTCTCCTGACTGTCTTGTCTTTTTTTTTGTTGTTGTTGTTGTTATGACAAAGCAGAAGGGCTACTTTCTAAAACATAATCCATTTAAAATATAGGTTAAACGACAATGATTTGAAACATTTGTTCTATTTTGCTGTCGCTCTTGGAAGGAGAAGAGAGATAGAAAGAGGAAGGGAGTACCACTTCATTTTGCCTGGCATCTTCCAAATGATAATCAGTGTACATGAATTTTTCAGGCAGTTTGGTCCTCATTGTCAAAAGAGCCTCTCTGATGAAGGCTGTGAGTATATAATTTTTTAAAATTTCTTTTTTAAGAACCTTTTGTTGGTGATGAGTGCATACAAACAAGACTTAAATATGTAGCTTCAGCTTCTCAGTGGGTGCCAAATAGAAATCTGCCACCAATAGGCTCACTGAATGTAACAAGCTAAGGACAAGATCCATCCATTAAAACAAACACTGAAAGGGGCAAGCTCACAATGGCTCCCTGGAGAGTTGGCGTTGTCTTGATAACATACTGCAAGCTGTAAATCTGCCTCTTGAATCAACCTTATTTTTTTTTTAGTGTAATAAGTGTGTATTTTGAGCATGATAAGTGTGAAGGTAGATGAGAGCAGCGCTTTCTCCATGTTTCTTTGTCAAAGCCAGGGTCACAACATATAAACAGGCAGGGGCTTTGAATATGCAACAGGATGCGAACTTAATCAGATGTTTCTTTCACTCTTCAAGATAATCAAGGAATTTTCTTTTTTTTAATCGGAGAATTGCAAATGATCCTAAGAGCTGCTGGTGGAGCCCTTGCTTGTGTTGAATCCCACGGAATGTGATACTAGTCCTACAGGGCTCTAGGAGGGTGAGATTTTAGGAAACTTTCTAAGAGGATGCTTTTGGAGGCTTGGGAAATAGGGATGGGATTGTCAATACAGTAAGAAATCAGGATTCTTGTTGCTTTGTTTTCCACTGAAAGTAAGGGGTACAAACATGTCTCCCTGTGAAAATTAAGAGTGTTTTTGTTTCATAACCAGGAACAGTGGTCATAGAATTTAAAGAGCACACATTATGTTCACAGCCCTCGTCATACACACCGATGCCAAGTAGTGGGCTAATTCAGGTGTGGCTCTCAGAGGCTGGTAAGATGGCTAAGGAATCTTTATACAACATAGTGTATAGTTTGAGGAGAGTGCTAGATGAGAAACCCTTTGAATCTCACTGTTAACTTTTCAAGGCTATGACCTTAACTGTACGTGTCCTTTGGTGGCGGCTTTTTTCCTTTCTCTCCACTTTTTCTTCCCTTCTTGTTTCAGAACACACACAAAATACTTCCCTTGGTGTGCCGGAGCCCTGCTCCAATGTCTTCCTTGTAGACCATGCTGTGGGACTATTTCTAAGTGAGATATTGTTTTCGCTGAGGTCCTAATGAGGCCCTTCCGGTATTTACAGACTGACTCCTGGGTGGGGCCAGTAATACTGAATTTCACACTTCAGTGAATTGTGTTAAAGAGAGACCCCAGTGAGATGCTGTGAACTTTCTAGTTAAAAAAAAAAAAAAAATTTTTTTTTAAAATTCAAGTCCTAAAAAGTTAAAGCTTTCCTAATACATTCTTTGGTACTCTTTATGACTACAAAAGTCGTCTTGAATTCTCAAGCACAGATCCAGTTGAAGACATCTATTGGCCTTAATAATATTTTAAAATTTAATAGCTCTGTTGTTTCAGCCTCAATCTTATAATGCCCATAGGAGTTTAAACTATCTGGCACATACAATTTATGTACCTGGCTGATACCCCAAAATAAAAAAAAAAGAAATAATCCTATGGTTGAAAATTCCCAAACCAAAAATCCCTTCTCATAAATTATGCTCTTTTTTCTAACCTCTATCATAGCTTTTAAGAGAATTACCAAAAAGATAGAGTTTCAAATATGAGGGCTGCAAGAATATCATTTCATGGCCACATTTTTTTTGAGAGTATAGCATGTGGTGACCATTTGTATATGAAGTATTTTCAAAATGTGCTGGTTGTAATTTAACCCGAAGGTCTCTATATCTGTTCTCTCCACTTATCAGTCACTTCTGTGTGCGTGTCTACATAGCAAGCAAGAAACTGGACAGGAAACCCTTGGCTAAAAACAAAACAAAACAAAACAAAAAAAACAAGTCTTCCTTAGGTAGTGTGAAAAACCAGCTCTTCAGCATTCCATGATTCATGAATATTGTCCCCTGAATATTTTGATACCTTGTATTCAGAACTTTCCCTGACTTCTACGCAGTGAAACCAAACTGGGATTAAAATAGAAATGTCAGCGCTTCATTCGGTTAGTCTTCCTTTCTCTCTTTCTCTCCCCCTCCCCCGCTTGTAACATTTCACTTTATCATCTGTGGTCATCACTTCTCAGCATTTAGTCATTGTTCTTTAAACCAAGCAACATTTTGGACTGGGGAAAATTCTGAGTAGCACAGAACACCTAGATTTGCATTAAAATTGTACTAAAATATTTCCTCTGCCTATCTTATCCTGTCAGTGATAACCTGTAGTCTACAGTTTCATGCTCCAGTTTATTCTTTGTCAGATATTTTTTGTTTCAGTTTCCTGCCCCCCCCACCCCGCCCTTCTATTTGGTCTATGTGCTTCAAAATGAAATAAGGGAAACAGATGAGTTACTATAAAGTAGTTTCAGAGATAAAAAACAAATTACAATGTCTGGTGAAAATGCTCACAACTTAAGGAGCTTATATCCTTGATTTATGGTCACCATGACATTTTTTGAGCAGCTCATGGGGTCTTCTTAAATGGCCATTTGGAAAAGTAGGTATCCTGTTCCAATGGTCCATGTGAATTGCGTGGCTCGAGAGATGACTAATAGGAGGCCAGACCTCTCTGTCTTGAGGTCACCTCCTTGAATCTGGATTACATCATAAGTGGCCCAACGGCCTGACCATCTGGCAGCCATTGAGTGGCTATTGTAATGGAATTGGTCTCGGTCCAGGTCTTCATCGACAGGTGTTCACATCATAAGTGACACTAATTGACTTTCTAGTCGTTCTTCTTGGAAGACAGTGGGTCATCACAGTGATGGCGATGGGCAGTGAGTTATTCATGATAGACCCGGACTCTGTTCAAAGCCAAGGAGCACACGGCACCTTGAGCTGGCACCAGTCTGGCACCTTGCAAATATTGTCCTTGTCTCTCATGGCTTCCATTAGCCTCAGAAATAAAAACAAAAACAGGAATTAAATTTCAAAGGATAACTTGGAATGGCTAATGCTGCTTTTCTGAGGCTACTAAGCATCACGTGTTGAGGCCTTTTTCTTTATTTTGTATTATAGTGATAAGATGTCTCCTTTGAAAATTATATAAAAGAAAGAAAAAAATTGGATTCTGGGCCTCTATGATAATATCAGTCAAATTATCTGCTTTTATTTTATTTTTTTGTTTTGGGATTGATTACTAACTAGGTCATTTATTCATACCTGTGAGTTTATACCTATGAATAAATTATGGGTGAATCTCTTTAGTGGAGAATTTAATAAGGTTATTTTCAGTTCTCTTGTGAAATGGAGACCAGTGTGAAAAAGTAACTTTGAGTCTCTTATTAACATAAATTTCAAAGCTTGGAATTCAAGGGGCTTCATCTAACCATCCAGGTATGTGAATCCAGAGTAAGCTATCATGTATTCACTCACCTGGGGCCACGAGCTGAGGGGTGATTTGGCCTGACTTGGAGGAGATTATTAGAAATATTAGTATTATTAATATTTTGTCCCCTGAAGCTTCATAGGTTTATTTATCTCACGGCATTTTTTTTTTTAAGTACACGAATGATTTGGATGTCGTCGTAGCAAGTGGCAAAACTATACTCCTGAATTAGTTATTATGCTTAAAAGTAAAGATGACAACAGCCATGGTGAATCTATTTATTGAAGCAGATGGGCTCTTTTAGCAGAATGATCAGTGTCTTCCCTCTCTCTGAAAGGCTTTTCAGGGGTAGGAAATTGTCAAGCAGCTGATATAAAGTAATGAACCAGGCTTTTTATTGGTCCGTTTCTGGAGCAGGCTTTTAAGCATTTCTGCCTATAAATGTAGAAACCTAAGTGTGGAAAGTAAAAGGCAAGAGCAAAGATTTACTGGGTGCATCTATCATCCTGGCTTTTAGAGTCTTTGTGATGAATACATCTTTAATTGGGGACTGATCTAGATGCTTTGGATGTTAGAAAGCTACATGTTACAGCATTGTCTCATGGTTCTTCACACAGCAGGACGATTAGCAGCTGTCTGAGTAACAAAGAGAACCTGAAGCCCACAGCACAGCTTTTATTTTCCAGATTTGGAATGCCTGAAGCTCTCCAGTGGAGCTGACAGCTAAAGGAACTGAAGCCTCGATTCACAGCTGCTAATCCTTTTCGCTCTCTGTGCCGTTATTTCTGCTCAATAGAAGAAAATCCTTTCTTTACACTGTCCTCCATATTCTGGATTAATTTTGGAGGGCATTTAATCACAAAAGAACTCACTTTGTCCAGGCCTCTTTATCCTGTCTAACCAAGACACCTAAAATAATGACAATTAAGAGCTTATACTAGATACTTTTCAACCTACTGAAGCATAATGAGAAGGTTCATGTTCCTAGAGACGTTCAGAGAAAAAAAATTATTTAATTTTTCTGTTGTTGTTGGCTTTGCCTCGTTTTCTTATCTTAAACACCTGTCTTGCTCAGGCAAATTCTTATAAATTGTCTTCCAGTAGAAAGGCTTGTTTTCCTGGTTGCCTGGAACTGGCATTCTTACTTAAGAGGAAATACATACTAGATCTTGCCATGTTTCTGTTGGCAAGTGTTGGGCTATCTTTGTCAGAACCTGCCAACAAATTTCTTAACAAGCAAGTAGAAAGTAAAACAAGCAGTTCTCAGACGAAACAGAAGATTCACTTGAACTGCATCAGAGACACTTGGGTGCTGTGTAAGTCATTCCCAGTTAATTCTGGGAGATGGCGCGGGGATCCTGGTTTTGAGTTGAACTGTCACTCACTTATAATTCTACAACTAATGGTATGGCTGCAGGTGTTGTAATGCTAATTCAAGATAGTAGCTATTTAAAAAAGTAAAACGAATTTAAGTAATGGATTTTCTTTACTACAAAGAGAAAGGATTGCTGTGTGGCTCAGATATTAAGCATAATTATCAAATAGTTACCCCCCAAAAGTCCTAATTTGCAAAAACTTAGATCTCATATGACACCTTTAGATCTATACCCAGGAGGTTAACTAAAGTTTTCAGATAGATCTTTCTAAAATAACTTTAATACTTTAGTACTCTTAGTTAACATTTGTATTTATTTTTAATGATTTTATTGTGAATCTATACAAATACAGAATAGCCAATGAATCACTGCAAAGCAAACACCTTTATAACCATCTATCTACCAGTTCAAAGAACTATAGAATAGAAACTTGCTTTGTGATCCCTCCTCCTTCACTAACTTCAAATACTATTATTTTATTTTGTAATTGAACTTTTTGGTTTTAGGTGATATCTTCTTAGCTCTTTATGTAGTTCTGAAATGAGGTGATTCATCTCCAAAAGCTTTAAGCTTTGTCTGTGACAGGGATCTCTGGGTTTCTGGCAACCACAGCCCTGTACCTAACACACAGCATACCGAAGATTTGCTCAGTGACTGATGCTGGGAGAGAATAACTAGACTTTATAACCTTCAGGATTCTAATTTCTCACCAGTGAAAAGAGAGGAGAGGCTAGAACCTTTCTTTCCATCAGAGGTTGAAAGTGTGGGGTCTAGGACTTGACTTTGGAACTCAGCTCTCATAAGCTGTAACTTGAGGCAAGTTATCCAAACTCTTTGCATCTTATTTTCCTAATCCATAAAATGGGAATAATAATCGTATCTGCCTCATAGGGTTTTCATGAGGATGATATGAATGAACCCATGCAAGAGATTTATAACAACGCTAAGACACCTAGTAGTTACTCAAGAAGTGCTCCTTCAGGGCGTGTGTTGTTACAGACCTGTGAGGTGGAGAGAGGATCACATGCTTTTGAGGCAGGCAGACATGAGTTTAAAATCTCATTTTATAGCTTTGGTAGAATTATTTAATTTCTTTGTGCAGCATGAGTTTCCAAATATGAAATCAAAGGTAGTAATTATAGCTACTTCAGAGTGGCAAAGATTAAATAATGTTAAGCAGGTAGGAGTGCTTTGCAGAGGAGGCCAACAGCATCTTTACGCTCCTTCTCTGTTTAGCTCTGATTCACGCCGCCCAAATCTTCAACTCTGAGCTGCCAACTATGCAGTGCAGACTAACTCTTCTCTAAAAAGAAAATTCAACCATTTTGAGGACCCCACTGTTTTCCCATGTAACACTGAAACAAGCTCAGCTGCATTTAGCCTAGCATTGTGTGATTCTGCCCAATTCCTTCATGGTAAAAGACCTGGGACTAGGACTGTGATTGTGTCCCCGAGAAGCTGCACAGCCTGTTCCTGGCATTGCCGGCCTCAGGGCAGCACTCGCCAGCCCCTACAAATGCATGGATACCTGCTCACTGCGCATGCTCAGGAGCTGGAGTTTGCAAAGACGGAAACCCAAAGGCCGTTCAGACAGCGCGTTAAACCACAACTCAGTTTTCTGTAGGCCTCAGTACGACTATGCTTGATTTTCATTAGTGATTACGTGAAAGTGTTATTATATAAAATTTCCTCTTTTTTGCCAATGGCTCCATTTTGCCTGAATGGATCCCAGTTGTAACCTCAAATGTCAGTTATTCAGTTAATGCAATGGAAGGTTATTCATCTATTGGTACCCAGTTCGTAGTTTGTGGGGAAGAGGCTTCGAGGCAGGCCTGGGCACCAACATCCAGCTGGCAAACTGTGTCAGGTCTAGAAGAGGAGTGATTACTTCAACCTACATTTCATGGCCTAGAACTCAGTGATATGAACTGACCTCTATGCAAAGGATTCGGGGAAATGTAGTTCTTGCCTGAGCGGCTCCATCCTACAGTCATTTATGAGAGGGGAGATCACATCTTTAGACAGCTACAGTGGCCAGTCCCATCTCCTCCAACTTGCGTAATGCAAACATTTAACATAAAGGCTAAAAATAGCATCACGTTCCATTTCTTAAAATGTGGTTAATAGCTTTCTATAAAAGATTTGTCTGAAATAATCTGTCACCCATTTCTCAGGAAAAATAACTAAAATGAAAGTCTCGGTTAAATGCTTTGTAACGTCTTACTCTTAAATTACTTAGTTAAAACATCCTTACTGTCCCAAAATCAGATTTTTTAAATCACTGGGAACATGGGTCTGTTGTGTCCTTTGGTGAGTGTTACTGTACTCTGCTTTATGGTATTTGTTTAAAACACTCTGTATGTGCTGACCTTGAACATCACTTTATGGAAAGAAAAATGTATCCCTCATACATTTTAAGTATAAGCTTAATTAATATTAATATTTCTATATTTAAATATAAATGAACTCCATTTAATTCAGTCTTCTAAAGGTTTTAATTAAGAATTTAGTTCTAGGCCTTTTGTTGAGGGAAAATAATTTCATAACAATTTTAGAATAATCAAGTTCTTCTGTACCTTTTGTTTGTTGATTGGTTGGCTTGTTTTAAAAACAATTCCACTTCTTGACTATGAGAAAACGTGCTTAAGTGCTTATTAATGATACAGCAGCTAAAAACTATGGGGTGCAGAACCTGAGGTCATCAGTAAAGTATCCAAGGAGGCTGGATATGAATTAGGTCTTTTACTCATTTCTACTTAAAAACAGCAGAGGACTAACCCAGGTCATTGAAAGTAGTACAAATGAGATCATGGGTATATGAAAGCACTCTATACACTGTTGAGTCCTGTAAAATATTGCAGTGGTAATTGTGGGAGAAAAGAATTTTTTACTCTGTACTGTTGGGTGCCATACTAAGTAGTGCGAATCTCAGAGAAATCCTCCACTCCCTTTGGTGGGATGTGGGAGAAAGCAATATTAGCACCAGTTCTTAGCATCTCTGTGATGGCAAACCCTTCATCACAAGGATATCATTAGTGCTCTGAAGCATTTAATTTTGATGCTTGACAGCATTTTAAAATGCACAAACCTTTGATAAAGAGCAAATCAGAGCTGTGGCATTGAAATGAGAAAGAAAGGGGGAACAAAAACCACCTTAAGCCCCAAGTAATTAAATTTAAATACACTATTTGCATTAAGCCGAGAGATGTATAAACTGTGGATTTATTTTTCCTATGGGTGAAGGACCCCTTGAGTAAACATCATCTCTTTCAATTCGGGTCATGGGGAGGGAACTGTAACCCTGCTGTGGTTAAGAAGTCATCTTTTCTCGAAACACTGGGCGTTGTGTACCACTGACACCCACGCTTTAGGTTTCTTAACTTTCATAAAGGACTTTTTTCACCCTTCCATGCCCACAGGCTGGAGACCTTTCTTTGCATCTGTTTAGTTTCTGCCTTACTCCCTCCGACCCCTAATTTGAGCCAGTAGTGAAATGTTGTCAGTCTGTTTCAGCTTTTCCCCTTCCACCACCACCCCCAAATACTCCCAAACTGTTTTTAATTCATTGCTTTTGATACTGGACCCAAGAAAAGTTTTATGGCCTGCAAGTGGAGGTCTGTGGTGAATCCATCCTCCCTTTCTTTTCTCCAAATCTCTTTTTCTCTTCTCCATCCTATTTGAGTGTCACAAGTACCAAACTGCTGCAGTAAAATGACTTGTAGGTGTTTAATGGCAAGTCATTGAGGAAGTAAATAAAAGAAAATTGCAGCATTCACGTCAGTGGGGCGCAAGGGCGAACTGCTGAGCTTTGAACCAAAGAAAGTTAAATTTACCATTTTCTTAAAAGGAGTCACCTCTGTTTGACATCAAAGCATCTCCTGTAATTCTTCGTCGTGAAACGTGCTACTGTTAGGGAGTCATGATCCAGCCCCTGATTCTGTGCTGTTTCTGTTTATCGAAAACACACACAGAGATAAAACCCACATGTGCCTTCTGGATGCATTGTGGTCTGCTCTCAAACCAACTGGAACCACAGGTACATAGCAAATGGGGATTCGATTTAGAAGGCATTCTCAATTTCTCAGGGCTATGTAGACTTTTGAATACAGAATTATTTGGGGGAAGGGACTTTATCTTGACTTTCTAGTGCATAGATCATTCAACCTCTAAATTTTGGTAGATTTTTCCTTTTAGTTTCTTTGATTTGGGCTGTATCTTTTAAAAAATGATTTTTTGCTACCATTTTTTTTGTTTGTTTCCGATAGCTGTTGGGGGCGGGGGGACAGGGTCTGCTCCTTACTCTTAATGTTGCCTCCCTTCCCCTGACTGCAAAGGGCTCTTTGATTATCCTGACACTTCAACAAGGGTGTCCTTTTGGCAGGATTTTAGGGATAGGTGCAATAGGTAATGGCTCCTCCTGGCAATGACTGACTTTGTTTACAGTAGTGCATCTTGGAGAGGATGCTTGGGCATCACAAGAGTTATATAACAAGGGGGATGCTAATGACTCTTTCTCGATTTAGGATTACGATTTGGGGATGGGTTGGTCTTGACACCACTGCACTTACGAAGTCAGGAGAAGGATTTAGATATGGCTCCAGATACACAGGAGAAATACTGAGCAAATTGTCATTACCTTCCTCAACCAAAAGAGCAGCGCCTCGAAATATGTCTTGTAACAGGTGCAGTGAAAACTGGTTTTAACGTTAACGTACATTTGAATGGCATTTTATGGGATGTGTGTCTGAAAAAATTTCAGAAGCATCCCATATCCCTTAGAAAATAGAGACTCCATGTATAGTTAGAATCATCATTTGCTTCTCTCTTAATTGTCTATATCTTAGATAATCTAAATAGGAAAACCAAACCCACAAAAGATCATCTAAATCAGGTACGGATAAAAAAAGTTGTTTTTGAGGATGACTTACTTCTGACACTTCGTATTTAAAAAACGTTTTTACTGTCTACAAAGAATATTTTAGATCTATTTTGATGTTTGGTCCACTTTTATTCACTTGACAAATTTATTGAGCACCCACTATGTGGCAGACAAGATCTTAACCAGTGGGGATATAGAGGTGAAAAGATAAAGCCCTACCTTTATGGAAGTTACATTCAAATAGCTCATATGGTTGTTTTTCAAATGGAAGAACTGAGGTGGAAAAATTTGAGTGGCTTGCCCAAGATGGCAACTAGTAAATACCAACTTGAAATTTTATCCAAAATCCTTTTAAAATTTATTTATCGTTCCCAACAAATTATTATAGTAAAGAACACTTTAAGTATGTGGCTCAAATATATTTTCATCTTTCCTTCATTTCACATGTCCTAGATGAGCTCTCTGTCCTCACAGAATCAGAGTGCTAGTGATTTTCTGAAAATTCCAGTCATATTAGCAGGAGTGCACCTCTGCTCAGCCATTTTTTTCCCTTTTCTGCCTTCTGTCTGTCCCCACAAGTCTTGACCACAGTCCCCATCCTTACTCTAAACACTTGCATGGTTTTTCCTGAAACCCACAATGTATTTCTCTTTATTCTGTTTTCTTATCTCAGTCACTCTCTTTATGTAGCCAAGTATAGACATCTATTGGTTATTGGAAATTCTGCTTCAAAACTTTGTAAATTAAAAACTTAATTGATTAAATCACAAATCTTAAAAAAAAGGCTACTCATTAGTAGTTCTTGTCTATGATTTTACATCTATCAGTCACCTTTCCTTAATCACGCTGTCAACTAGTCGTAACCTCCTCTTCCTGTTATGCTATGTTAAGATTAAAGAATGCCTGCTTATGTCCAGAGGCATCAAACTTTATGTAAAGCAAGCATCTTTTTTATGGAAGAAATTTGTGTAAATAGGAATGCTTTTCGAGCTAAGATACATTTCCTTCTGTCTGTGAGGATACTTATATCAGCCCCCAGCTTCCACTTTTCTGCTGACTCTAAAGTAGGTGCATTGTGTGTAAAAACACAGTGTGATGAGGAAACACCCACCTCTTACTTCTCCCGGCACCCTGAGAGAACTTGAGGAAAAAAGAGAATTAGCAAGAACTATCTTCTCTTGAAAATGTGTCCTCCTAGTTGACATTCAAGAATGGTCTTCTCTGTGAGACTACTATAAAAATTTCATCTTTTTTTTTTTCCTAGTTAAGGGGAATCTAGAGGAAAAAATGGCACTCGGTTTGATACCAGGCATGGCTGTATTCCATACAGCGCTGTTTGCCCTTTCACTTCTTTGCCTCGGTCCATGGGTGATCATTAAGTGCGTGCTTCGTGGATGAGTCAGTGCCACAGAAGAATCATGCCTCTATAAGGTTTCAGAATGTAAATCAGAAGTGAGAGGCAAGCAGGACCTTTTCTCTGCTTGGCCTTTTCATGTTGTTCAAAATTTCCACTATGAATTAGAAGCCTTCTTTTGAACTAAGGCATTGATTTGTCAAAATTCTCATTGAACCATATATTCAGGACCAGTTTTCAATCTGTTATTTTATTAGTCTATTATCTTCTTTTCTAAGTCTGTTAAGGAAGGGGCTGAGCCTCAGGGTGTTGACACTCAGGATTTAAAACATTTCTAAATTGAATAGGGTTTGGCCGTGCTTACCAAAGTGTGGAAACATACCATTTGTGGCCCTGATGCTGATTTTAATGTTAGAGAAGACCCAGATGGAGCATACACAATACTTAATTGTCCTGTGTGAACATTAGTTTCTTTTCAGACTCTGTAACACTGCTTATCTCTGTTTTTGCCAAAGCACAGAGAGGCAAGAGTGTCCAGCAAATACTGATAGCATTGTTCTACTTAGATATTATTTTCATTTTTATGGTTCCATGCCATTATTGCAAGTGATAACAGTAATCGGACATTTCCTTTCAAACTATTTTCTTTCAAAATAATGTCGTGTGTCGATTTAAGAAAAATATTACTTAAATCATAGTACAAGTTGCAGGGGCATGTGGCAGAGATTAATTATGTGGATGACATGAGAAGACTGATATTTGGGGACCATTGGGGTAAGGAAATGAATGAGAAATGCCATTGCCAAACGCCTCATCTAGGGAAACAGGCCACAGGAGGTCACCCACGGCAGGGTGATGATGGTCTCCAGGAGGATGCAGGGTTGGAGGCTGTGTCGGAAGTCTAGTAGGAAAGGGGAAGGAAGAACACTTACGTGGCTAATAATGTGGATCACATTCCAGGTGTCTCTTCTCTCCAAAGTAGCAGAGTGGCAAAGGTCAGCTTTTCCCAAGCTAGTGTTTTTCTTACCAGAGAAGGTAAGAGGTTCTCCTCCGGGGAGAGGAATGACTGCCATATTCTCCTACAGAACAATTGCTTGTTGCGCGTGTATTGCTCAATCTCACTTGCTCATGGGTTGCTGTTGTCACCATGGCCTGATGAAAATGCTCTTCTGGAAAAACATCTGATCAGAGAGAACTCAGACTTTCCAGCTAAACAACATAATGCTGTTTCTGAATTTGAACTACCTATTTCACTTTGCTCTTTAATCTTCTTTTTCTCCGTTTTTACGACAGCCGAATTGGCGTACACTTAATTGGTGTATTCTCATATTTGTGCGTATGAGTTTTTCTAGGAGGGCTGCATTAGAAATATTCTATTAGTTAACACGATCATATTGTTAACGCCTGGCCTGAAATTGTCAGAGCTCTTTGGGTGAGTGCGTATTGCCTTGGAACAGGCTCAGGGGCGCTGCTGCTCTATTCATTTCCCACATGTTAAGCGATAACCCAACTAGGGAGGAACCGTCTTAGTTAATCAGGGCACTCCAAGGGCTGCCGGGAAATTTTTTTCCAAGAAATCTGTTGATTATCGGGATCTGACCCAGACCATTGTCGAGAGAAAGTTCATTTTATAACTTCATGATTTTCCTCCCTCCTGCTTTCTTTCTAACAGCCTCGCTTTTCTATTTCATTTCCAAATCCTGAACATCAGAGTTTAAAGAGCCCCTTTTTATGAAGTGTATGCTAAAGTGCTCTGTTAGGCAATATATTTATTACCTGGAGTGAAATGGCTTTTCACAGCTAGGCAGGCTTCTTAGCCTCCTTGCTACCGCTATATTTATGAAAGTCACTCCTTGCATTTTGCTGGACAATGGCTCTGTGTCAACCAGTAAAAAAAGAGAAAAAGTGTGTGTGTGTGTGTGTGTGTGTGTGTGTGTGTGTGTGTGTTGGGAGGAGGGAGCTGTAATACAGCTAATGAGCACATTTCCGTTTTTCATTTTCTTCAGATGTTCAGCGGCTTCCATATGTCTGCTGCATGCAGCTCAATCCAGTTTGGCATTGCTAACCTTGGGGTTGCCTTTGATGGAGGACATGTGTATCCACTGTATCTTTCACTTGTGTTTATGCCTGGGATCCAATCTGGAATTGTTTTGGAGGAGAGAGGGAGAGAGAGAGGAGGAAATAGGGAAATCTGTATGTACGTGACCATCTTGAAGCACACAGAGATGCTGGGCTGTTAATGACCACCTTCAAGAGATGCCCCTTGCTGGTACTGGAATGGCTTCAGCTGGAAGATGCCCTGTCTGATTATGGATTATGGTGTGTCTGAGCTTTCCTTGCCATCAGTACACTAGTTGGATATGGTCAAATGGGTTGAAGTTAGCCCTGTTCTGTTTTCAGTGACAATTTATTTTTCTTTTTCCCTTTTTCCTCTGAGTGAGAGTTTGGCGTGCGCACGTGCGCACGTGTGTGTGTGTTTACGTGTGTGTTGAGCAGTAGAAAGACATAACACTACGTTATTGTTCCACAGTGGCCATTTTTTAACTTTTTCACATATTTTCACAGTTTGGGAACAAACTTCAATTTAGGAAGACCCCTAATTTCTGGTTCTACAGACCAGCTTCGTTAGAGAGGATTGCAGATCTCATGACCACTTTGTCTTTTCCCAGGAGATGCCACATTTGTGCCATTGTCAGTCACAGTGCAGCCTGATAACAGCTGGCTGGAGACGTGGCCACTACAGAGGAAAAGCAGGCACGTGGCAGCCTGGTTTGATAAATCTCAAAGGTGTTCCTCCCTCTCCCCCTGACCCCAGTAATACATCCAGCAGAGGACTGCTTTTGTGTCTTCTCCACGGAAAGAAGAAAGTTTGCTACTCAGCAGGCAGGAGCAATATTTCACCGCTTGTAAAATCATTGCAAAACCCCATATGTGTCCAGAGAGGCCATCATTGCTTTATTTGTGTTCTTCATTATTTGCATGGTTGTGTTCAAACTGGAAACTTTCGCTGTAAGACTTTCATTTATATTGGAAAGTATGTAAGTTCACGGCATTCCCTCCAGTACCCTTGGAAGAGTTGCAAATTCTCTTGCTTGTATCAAATTAATGACCAGTAAGATGACACTCAATACTTTGGAGGGTAGGATGAGATGTAGTTTCACTGTACTTAAAAGGAAATTTTCTAAAGGCTTTCATGGCTTGCAAAAAAAAATTAAAAATAAAAAAATCCAAAGCAGATAACATTCTCTATACCTACACCATTTTATGAGAAATGGCTATAGATGCTGTTGAGGTGACAGTGTAGACCTGTGGACTTACTAGGTTTTTACATCAGAGGTTGTTTTTCTGAGACAGATTATATACAAAATAATACTGGAGAGAACCATAAAAATGGTATGGTATGCTTTTCTACTGGGGAAGAGCAAAATAGGAATTGGGAGGAAGACAAAACAATAATTCTTAACACTTTTCTTAAAAAAAATAAAATTATAGGCTGATGCTGCTGATTTTTTTTTTCCTCTAAAGCAAAGTGTCTTTTGTTTTTGTTTTTCCCAATAGCACCATCATCCATTGCTTTGGTCCAGGCAAAAGAAGTTACCAGATACAGTGTCGCTCTGGCTTGGCTGGAACCAGATCGGCCTAATGGGGTCATCCTGGAGTATGAAGTCAAGTATTATGAGAAGGTATTATTTGAATAAGCAAGTTCTTCCTTCCTTTCTTTTTTAAAAAAATTTTCTTTCTTTCTTTTTACTCCCTCTCTCACTCCCTTTCTTCATGTCTTTAGTTGTTGGTCAGTTATAAGTCCTGGAGTACCAGTGAATCTCAAAGCCAAATGCATTTTGCTTCCTAATCAAATTCAATTATGAATTTTATGTATTAAGTTGGTTATCTTGAAAAACAGGAAAAACATATTGTGCTCTAATAGTACCATATTTTTCTTTCTAGTAATGGAAATCAAGATAGCTAGTTCTAATCTAGAAACCTATCAGGAGAGTGACTCATAAATGTTGAAATAGTGATCTGTTTAAGCAGATCATTGCCATTCAGGATCAAAGTATGACTTTAATGACTATTAATAGAAAATCAGGAAAAGAGAATTATGTTCTTTTAGCCTCTTAAACAAAGACATTATTTTTACAAATAAGTTGTCTGTCTTCAAGACTGAATTCTGAAAAAAGTTATTTGCATTCCTTGTTGTCTAGAAAAAGAGCAATCGTCTTTTCTTCCTTTTTAAAAGATATCACTTATTGGTTTTCTTATTAAAAGCAGAAAAGGAATAGGATTTTTTTTCCCATTGAAACCAGATTACAACATTTTTACATTTTCTAGATGGAAAGTAGAAAGAGAAAGGGACTTTCTTACAATTATTTCTGTTAAGTTGCTGGGTGTACAGTGAGAAAAGCCACCATCCATAACTAATGTTCTTTTCAAAAAAGATTACGAGTAAAGATCTGGATATTTTCAGTGTCAACAATGATCATACATGAACTCTGCATTTCTTTCAACATCTAAGAAAGAACAAAAGCACTTCTACCATTAAAGAGAATATAGGGTTCAAGGATTTATCCATCTCCATTTTCTTTCAACTTCTGACAAGACTAGCTTGGCTCCTTTAATATTGTGCTTAGAATACATGGAGGATTTGTTTAACCATCTTCCTCTATTTCATTTTCTCATAATGTAGGATCAGAATGAGCGAAGCTATCGGATTGTGCGCACAGCTGCCAGGAACACGGATATCAAAGGTCTGAACCCTCTGACTTCCTATGTCTTCCATGTTCGGGCCAGGACAGCCGCTGGTTATGGGGACTTCAGTGAGCCCCTGGAGGTGACAACCAATACAGGTAACAAGTTCTGAGGGTACTTTTACCATACAGGGCAAATCTTATTACAGTGAGATTCAAGGAGCTATACTTAAATTTTTGATTAGGCAAATATTTCTTTGCAATGAACACTGTTTGCCATTAGCCAATGTCTATGACTTTGAAAACTTCATACTATTTAGAAAATAATATTTTGCTGTTATGTTATCTGACCTGTCTTTTCATGTGATGGAAAAATGTTGTCTTTTAAAAAAAAATAAAGAAGAAAAATGTCATCTATTTTCCCCTTGTTTTCAGCGTTCTATAAACCATGAAAAATGAGATTGCTAACACAGTTCAGAATTGCATAGCTACCTTACATTAAGATAGGGAGCTTCTACCTGGGAAGATTACAGGAGAGATCAATTTGTTTTCCCTTTCCTGTTTATTTCAAGGAATCTTTTAAAATCATATCAGACTAGTTTTTTTAAAAAAACTCCTTTGGATAATTATATCAACTTTTTCACATTGTGAGTTGGACCAGTTGGTCGATTGAATCAAAAATGTTAATAGGCCGTATGCATTAATAAGTTACATAAAGTCTCTCAACCTATATAATTAACAAACCAAAACTGAGCCTACTTAGGAGATGATGGAGCAGAATTTTTAACATCAGTTCTAGAAAATAATTTTATTCACAAATTAACAAATAAAAATAATTTAAAAAAAAAAGAGAGAAAGTATTCCAGAACTGAATCTGAAGAAGTTTGACATTCTTTGGGATTATCCTGGAAGGCTTCAAGGAAGATGTGGCTTTTGACTGGGGCAATAATAGGCAGGTTTTTGATATATTTGGAAAGCGTGGGAAGGAGAGAGGCACATTCAGAACTGCTGTCCTTTCTGAAATGTTTGAGCGTCTTTCTTAGTAAGGAATGCATCAGATCGTTATGTAAGTGTGAGGGCTGAGAGTAAAAAGACAAAGAACGAAAAAAAATGATGAGTGGATGTTTACTATAGGATTTAATAAGAATCTTCTGGTTGAGCTTCTTCTTACAATTATAAAAAGAATGCCTTTGTCTCGTTAAGGCTGTCTTAGAAGAGGCCCTGAGCATTCTGAATAGCTTGTGGCCCAGTCAGAAGTTCTAACTTTTAGGGCCTTCCCAGAGATGACCCTCATGTAACTGTCTTTGCTAGTGCCTTCCCGAATCATCGGTGATGGGGCCAACTCCACAGTCCTTCTGGTGTCTGTCTCAGGCAGTGTGGTGCTGGTGGTCATTCTCATCGCGGCTTTTGTCATCAGCAGGAGGTAAGCACTTAAGCCACTCACTGTACCCTCCTCCCTTCCCAGTTTTTATGAGGGAGCTTTTTGTCTCCTGCACACAAAGCTGAGGCTTTTGATTAGCATTATAAACACAGCATTTGCATCGCCAGCCCCCTTCTCTTTGCTTTGATCTCCCAGTACCCCTCCCCGAGCTGCAGACTGTACCCTGGTGGCAGCTCAAAGCTGAAAGCCTGGAGAGACCCATCTAATTCCAGGAAACCCAGCTGAAAAGCAAGCCAGTGGGGGATTTCTAGATACTCTAAGCTATAAGGTGTTACATTTATATGTCTCCTAAGCTTGGACTTACTGCCAAAGGCGCACACACACGAAATAGCCATATAAATCTTGGGCCCCACATTTGAGCTCTGCCATTTGTCAAACATATTACTGAAACTCTTTGGATCTATCTTTGTTTCCCTTTGATAACATAGGGATAATAATACCTGCCTCAAGGTGTTATTGACAGGATCATTTTGATAGGCCAAGTAGATAATACGGCACACAATAGGTGCTTGGACAGGATACTGGTTGACAGTAATGGTGACCAGAACAAAGAAATGGTGCTGCACTCAGTCTCCCTTGAGGACAGCTGTCATCACTTCCAGAGAATGCCACTGAGCACATCGTGGGCGTGGCATTGCTCTTGGGAACAAATCTAAACTAGCAGATGACTTATTCTGTGCGAGTGTACAGTCTAACTTGATACTTGAAAAACAATTTAGAAAAGAAAGAGAAATAAAAATCGTTTGGCAGCATATTATTTGTTTGAACCAGTTTTGCTTGTCCTTGTTGCTTCCATCTATTTGTTAACACTGCCTGGAGCCTCTGGAGGAACGGCGGAGGGGGCGGGGTAGCTGTGCTTGTGTGCCCACACCTAGGCCTTCTTTGTCTCTTGTGAGAGAGTCTGCCTTTTTGTCTGATCTTCACCCGCTATACCATCAACTGTTTCACCAGGTGAAGCTTTTGGCAAACAGCAACAACAAATAACAGAACATGAGGATATCAAAATTAACCTCTTAAATATAAAACTTTTCTTGTTATAGCAGAGGAATATGACACTCAGATGTACCCTGTCCAGGGTATTTACACTGCCCTAGTGGCAGAGCTTCTAAAGGGCCCCAGTAGCCATGCCTGGCCTTCAGGCCACTGTTGCATTGTCTTTCTCTGCCTCTCCTGTGGGTGATATCACTGGTGTCATTAAACATGTCTGGCTATTTCCACTGTCCGAGACAGGCCACCATGCCTTCCCCTCACTTCATGGCATATTCTAACTAAGGGTGAATACCATGTAGCTTACTTTGCCTGGATATGGTCCCACTTGTTACACGTATTTATTAATATCATGTCCCCACCCTCACTCTCCAAGATGTTCTATTATATAGAGATCTGTTAACAGTCAGTCTAACATGGTATGGTTCAACTCCTCATTCTGTGTGGGCACCTACATGTGTCACCATGTTAGTTCTTTTTGGTGCACAGTCTATAACTCGGTGTGTTTGATTAGAACAGTTAGAGTTCCATCTCGAAGAAGTTAAATCTGCCACCAACTCTCATCCCCATTGCTGTAATACACACACAACACACACCTAGATATGTCTGCTGCACCCTGTGTAATGGTATATCTCGGCTTTTGGAAACTTCAACTGCTCTGAACAGAATTTGAATTCCCAGTGTTCTTTTCTTCCTGGGATTGATTTTGGAAGTTAATCAAACTTCCATTGTGATTTGATTTTGTGCGTGTGTGTTGGCCAGATACATAAACACCTGGGGAACTGTATGCATTAATATGTATCCATTTGACAGCAGGAAACAGGAACTAAGATTTGAGGGGGGAGGAATTGCATGGGCTTTTGCTTTTATTGTTATATATTCCTACATTTGAAAAATTTACAGTGTGTATAACTTTTGTTTTCAGAAAATATAGATGTTTAAGTCTTAAAATAGAAAAAAATTATAATAACCTTAAACTTGAAGTCCAGTGCCATGGGATGCTCAGAACCACACGTGAGAACACTTGTTTGCAGAAAATGAGTCCGGTCTTATGTCGTATGGCTTGACTTTCTCTTTGATTTACTGATTTATTTTTTTCGTATTATGTTGCCCTGAATATAGCAGTCAAACTGGAGTAATTACAAATAAGTCACCTCATTATAAGTTTCTCTTCGATGTTCTGCTTTGACGAAAGGAAAGGAAAATGTGGTACAGGAAGACAAATTTATTAAAAGCTGCAGCTCTAGAAAATAGCATTCCAAGCTTGATGGCTCAATTTCCTTTGTGATTTTATTGATCACTTTATTATTTAAGGCAGGGTTGATAACAGGATGCATCGGATTTCCAATTATGAGACCCCACCTTAGTGAACGGAGCCTGTCGAGTTACCCAGCGATGATTACTGTCCCTTCTTCCCCATTAAAAAAAAATGTCACTTCCCAAGGCTGATAAACACTGCTTGGTGATTGGTCCTCAATGGATCACTTTTTAGAAAATGAAATGTCAACCCCTTGCCCTCCTATTGATTCTGCTTTAGTGTTGGCCATAAAGCTGTCATGGGAAAGGCTTCCTGGAGCCAGGTAGCTGACAGGCTTTTCCGCGGCTGATGCACACTCAGCTGATTCTTCTCCACACGCAGGCCGTGTGCTCTGTCATGTTCAACTGCAATGTTTAAATGGGACAAGAACAGGTGAAGAGAGAGGAGACAGGTAGTGCAGATAAAAGTCTGGCCCATGCTACAAATAAAAGGTGGTAAATGGTATCCCCAAAATAATCTTGCCACACTGCAGCCAGCAAGCAGTCTGGGAAAGCAACAAATGAGATGCCTTAGCCTGGAAAGTGAGGGGGCTGCATCTCTCTTTTTAGAGCCTCAGAATGTTGGTGGCAGGGTAGGTGCTAGAGACAGCTTTTCCTCTGCCTGAACCCCACGCTGCTGATACCATGGGAGATTTTTAAGAAGTAGATGGCCTGGAACCCACACAGTCAGAAAAATTTCAATCCGTCTGATTCCCTCAAAGAGAAAGTCTGTTTAGTGCTAATTTGTCACTTAAGCAAAGGAAACAGCCTCAGGCTCACAGCTGGTATCTTTGCTAGATTTTTTTAATAGTAATTGTGTCATTTATTTCATTACATTTACTTTATACTAAGAAACCTGAGCTTTAGACAAGCCAGAGTAATCTTCGTTTTTTTTTCAGTGGGAAGAGCCTTGTTTTTCTTTGGGCCAACTTAGATCTTAGAAACATTTATGGATTTTAGTGAAAGAGCCAAACTACTAAGTTTATAAAGTTTACATATTTAAAATCATAAGTACGTTGACTTAGATATACGGTACGTTTTTAGCACCCACGTCATGTTAAGCTTACATTTTTATTGGCATATTTGATCACTGTTTTCCTCCTCACTTGAGTTCTGATTTCAGAATTTTGTCAGATTTTTAGAGAACCACAGTAGTGTTTGCTAACCGGGCTGTTTAAGGTGCAGCGCTTCTTATATCTGTGTGTTGCTGTCCCTAGAAGTTTTATTCCAAACCACAGATGCTCCTACTCACAGCACAGCATCACTTTCCTATTCTCCTCTAGGTATATATTTGTAAGCTCCACAGTATAACCATTTTATTGCCTTTTGAAGTGATGTTTGAAAAGATTATTAACAGCAGCATTATAAAATGCGATGATAAGGTCATACATAACCTTCCAGGACTGATGATCAAATGTGTTAAATTTCTCTGACCACCCTGCCCTTACATTAATGATTTTATTGGGTTACCTCCAGAAGCATCTCAAATAATTTTTATTCAGGTTGCTTTAGGCTGTTGTGTCTTCCCCAAATAGTACTTTATTGGTAAGTATGAAAAACCCTTTTAAGAAAGAGCTAGAACACAAGCTAACTCTCTACTAACACTGTTTGGTGATCAGAGCCAAGTATTGCCTGATAACTATGCATAGGATACTAACCTTCTATGATTGCTGGCGATACTGAGTCTCCCTTTATTGTTAGTGTTAAAAAGCACCCCTTTTCTCTGAATTAAGAAAAATAAGTGAATTGACTAAGAAAAAAATGAAGTGTCTGTGGCAGAATTTGAGAGGGAGCAATACCAATGGCTCCGGTTTAGAAAACTGAGTAATTTCAATGCAAGCATCATGTACATCAGGAACTTGAGGACCGAAGAGGAGGTTAAACAAATAACTAAACCAAGATCACACAGCTAGTTAGTTGCCTGATCAGGACAGGAGCTCCTCTCCTGATTTTCAGTACTGGCATAGATAATTTTAATGTCTTCTTAACAGGGAGTTGGACCTATATAAGAAGCTAACATGGACAGTTCTCTTGAACCTAAATTTTAAGTCTCCTTTGTGACATCGGTAGCATTTGTAATCTGTGAATTGCTGTGCGGGTTTAACGCGTTATGTAAAGCCAGACACTGCAAGCTGTTTTTGTCTTCTCGGGAAAGTTAAGATTTTCCACTTTAGGGCTAACTGTTCAGGTAATGGTTAAACAGTGACCATTCTGTCCGTATCTGTCTTCTCTGGTGTCCTCATTGGAATATTATCATCATCTAAGAAGGAATACATGTAAACGGTGGCCTAACTCAGCTCCGATGAAGTCATGTAAATTCATACATTTATGGGGGACAGATGGTACGCTGGGAACATTTCTCAGCAATTTGCATGCAATCGTACGGTTTCACTCCAACCATTTCAAAATGTTGCTCATGAAGAACATTTAGACATAATTTGGTGCAAGAACAATGACAGCTTAAGGAAGGGGAAAAAGAAAGCTGGCTTCTATGAATTGTCACTGAGCGCTGGAAAGGGACCTTCTGGGGCTGTGCTGGTTATTACCTTGCTTTATCTTCTTTAATCTGCACTTTAACTGAATAAATTACTTACCTTTTGCTAATTAGTTTTGGAGCCGTGAACCACATCAATCAAATCCATCCGCTTGGTCAGGGAAGTTAGTACTTTAATAAAAGCGGGGTTTAGGCTGGGCCCCTGCTGCATTCCCCCTTCACTATTTTGTTTGTTTTAGTGAATAGTCAGGGTGCCAGGAACAACACATCGGTGGGGAGGGCCTTGATGGGAGCTCATGCTGTTTCTCAACAATGGCTGTTAATACCCTTATCACGCCTCCCCTTGACAGAGGGAGGGCTTAGCTCACAGGCTTTCAAAAGTTTCACCTGCAGAGGAGCCCTTTTATCTAACTCCTACATCAAAAGGTCCCATGTTTCCTTCGGGAGCATTCACTAGCCAACCACTCCCACCTTACCCTTTTTTAATCAGCTTGCCCACATCTCAATAATTAGAAAATCCTCAACAAAGGTTTCCTTCTGCCATTCAGGTGATGTGCCTCCAATGACAATTTGAAGTTTAGCACTTCTTTGGGCTGTGTGGTTTCCTCCGGGGTTGGCTGACCCAATAATACGCTTCAATGGGTTTTCTTTCTTGAGACAATAATAGACACGTTGTCCTGCCCTGAGACAAGGAGGAAGGGTCATCAGGTGACAAAGGTAGAGCAGGACTCAGGCATTTTAGTTTTCAAGGTATTATTAAAAAGCTAATAGGCTGCAATTAGCCTTTGAACAGTAATCCTTGTGTTTCTTTTTCATCATTCCCTGTACTCTCTTGGGGTCCCCTTCTCCAAATCACACTCCAAAGTAAGGAGTTTCCTGAAAGATACACCGTCACCTATAATTTAACTGCTTTATGTTCAGAAGTCTGAGGAAGGGACTGGGCATGGCAGCCTGACATGAATGATGCCTGCCATTTTGCATTTCCTCTGGCTTTATGCACATTTAATGAATATGCTTGAGGCTGCTCGTTTCTATTGGTATTTACCACAGTGTTGAATGAACTCACTGGCAATTGAAAATTGGTACCAAAGCTGTCCTGCTCTATGCATTTTTTTTTCTTCTTTAAAGGAAAGAAATTCAAATCAGTATTGGCGATCTAAAGTGGTTTAAAAGATATACTTGTAATTTTAGATAATGCTTTTAGGAGCTCTGATAAGATATAATCTCTCAGACTGGCAGGACCCTGTCACACCTTTGGGAACTAGCCATGGGCTTCCCTGACATAAAATGTTGTTTTCATAGCACCTGACCTAATACAATTTTCTTTATAAGGGGGAAGTGCTGGGAAGATTAAGGCTATAGGGCAGGGGAAACACTATATCTTTCATAGAAATACTTGGTATCAGGACATTTAAATCTATTGAGTTTCTTCAATGAAGCAATGGATTTTGAGAGCAGTGAAATACAATTTAAGTGGATTTACTGATATAAAATGTAAAATCACTTATAATGAACTCTCATACCAGTACATAACTTCATCTCCACTGAGAGGCGTGTGACGTGTGCCAGATCAGAGCAGACTCTCCTTGCTGAGCGGGTCATGGGTGAATCACTTGCCTGCTGCCTCGGTGTCCTCATCTGTACAGTGGGACTAACTGCGGGTCTGTCTACTTGATGCTTTCATAGGGTCGTTGTTAAGATACAGTTCAGTAGTAGACATGAAGGCTCTCTTCAAAAAGTTAAACGTAAAGCCAGAAGGAAGGCAAGCTATCATTTGGGACTGAATTATGTGCACTTTGCAGTTAACTAGTAACTGGGTCTCTGTTTACTAAACTGGTTCCTGCTTGACAAACAGTTAGGGGAGGAAATAATACATGTGATGAGAACACTTTGAAAAGTTAAATGCAGTGTAAAAATGCAAGGTATTATTATTTGCAAGGGAATTATACACATGGAGGAACATCTGTAGGCTCCGAGGGTCTGATTTTGGAGCGGGTTCCCGCACGGCTGACAATGAGGAGAGGAATGTGGGTGAGAAGCTTGGGACATGTGACCACGAGGCGGCTGCTGTTCTCCTAGCATTGTCTGCCCTTTCGATTCTTCGCTGTTCTCTCTTCTGCGTGATGGTCTGCCCTTCTCCACTTGTTCACAGTCAGATTCTGACAGGACCACACTGCCAAGACGCACTGTGGCCGTCCGGGAATCTTTTGTCACGTCAGAGCCTCAGTTTCCCCATATGTGAGTCTTGACTTATCTCTCATTTAAAGCTCTGAGAAAATACAAGATGATTATTGACTACAATGTCAAATTTACATTTTCAATGGAAACATATTTTATTCACTAATTTGATCTCATCTTCCAAAACTGTAATCTTCCAGAGCTGCAATATCAACTAAGTTGATTTTCTGATTTATTTACATTTATGTATATGTTTACATATACATATACATAGATATGTAATGTATCCATATCACTGATTCAAGATTTATATGTAGTCAAGTTTTTTGATTCCCAAAACTTTATAACAAAGCCAAATCTCACTCCTAAAAGACGCTTAGAGCAGAATGCCAACTGTAAGACCATATACCAGTTTTTGGAAAGAGAATTAATCTACAAATGGAAACTTGTCATTTTCACTCTTGCAAGTTTTCTGCACACTCTTAAGGACTATAATCCAGTACAAAGCAAATATTTACCTTTGAAAAGTTTACTAATAATTGAGGATTTTATGTAGCAACTAAAACCAATAACTATAAAACTATTGTTTTAAAAATAGCACATAATCAGATAATGAGTTACCTATAACATATGGAACATTATTGGCATTAGATTTATGCAGAATTCACCCATGGAAACTTGTTTTAGTTCAGAATACATATGGGAAAATTAGCCAATAAATTCATAGTCTATCTTCGATATCTCCTGGGGATTCAAAATTATAATTTTATTTTAAAATATTTGCTTTATCATCTCATTTTAATACAGTGGTTAATAAGAGAGACTCTGCATTCTGACTGCTTGCGTTTGAAACCATTATTCACTTCCAAGATGACTAGCTATTCACCTTGTTAGTTAACCTCTCATAAACCTCAGTTTTCTCATCTGTGAAATGTGCATAATATATCTACCTGACATACTGTGTCAGCAAAAAACTTACCTGTGGTCTTCAGCTTTTGAAAATAATTTTTTCTTTCTTTTTTTTCTTTTTTTTTTTCACAATTTCTAATAGACGGAGTAAATACAGTAAAGCCAAACAAGAAGCAGATGAAGAGAAACATTTGAATCAAGGTACAAAAAGTTGGATTAAAAATAATTTTATTTTCAAAGCATGTTTCCCGTTTTCAGTTCAGAAATATCTAAATAATATTCTTGTGACTATTTATATTATGTTCCTTTCATGGAATTATCCAAATAATGTACTTCAGAGTATCAAACTGAAATAGGTGATTGGGGATTGTTAAAAGTGAGGTTAAAGATGAAAACTGAGGGAATTTCTTTAGATTCCTTTTCCCCCCTTCTTTTATCTTCCACCCTGGAAAGGTATTGGTTAAGTGGACTTATTTTTGTAGGTGTGTAACAAGATTTAACAGAGAACATTTTTTTTTCTTAATTGTAAGGTTAATTTTTTGGAGAAAGAAGCATAAGAAATTGAACAGTAATTACTAAACCTCAAGGAATATATGCTGTAAAACTCAAGACCATCAATATTTTTTTTAGTTATTTTTATGTTCCAAGTAGGTCAAATAATAAATTTGAACAATTGGCTCCAGAAGGATGTGAGCCAGATAGAAGAGTCTTAAATGGACAGTGATGGATACTCTCTAGGAACGCTGGTAGAATTTTCTGAGTTGATGGCACAATGTTCTACATCTACATTCAATACATTCGCCAATAGCCACAGGTACTCTTAAATGCTCAAAAAATGGCTCCTGTGAATGAGGAAGTGAATTTTAAATTCTACTTAATTTTAACTGATTTACATTTAAATAGCAACATGTGGTTAATGGGTACTCCCGCAGTGCAAGGAGCAGAAGGAAGAGAGACTAGGGGTAGGAAGAATAATCTTGAGAAATAATTTTTTGACTGGAGTACATGGCAAATATGGAATGCTGACTTCTTCAATTTGTACCTTTTTTTCTGTCTAAAACCATATTTTTTAATTTGCATGTGGTATATATTTTTTAAAACCAAAATGTTGTAATTTTTTCAAGATGAGAATAAGGCTGACAAACCTAGAAAACCAAAGGAACTGGACCAATCAGTGTCCTGTACCCTCTCAGTGCCCCAAAGCCCCAGAAGCTGTCCAGGAATGTGGAGCTGCTAATGCCAGTAGCGAGTTCCCAGGAATTACTAATGCATCTCTGAGCTGCTTCAGAGCTCGCATTCTGAATTGGGTTTGCACGTGATTATGGCGTAGGGCTGAATTACACTTCCTAGTGTTCGAACCATTCATAATTAGACTACATCTTCTCCCACTGAAGCTTCCAGGTGAACTTCAGTATCTTTACTTATAACACCTTCTTCCCAAAACAGAGTAAAAGTAGAGGTACAATACAGAGGCTGTGCTCTCAAATCTACTAGCTGATGTTATCCCTCTTGTCAATTTTAACCTAGGTTTAATCTTAGTAACTGCTGGTCACATATTTAATTGGTTCAGATACTGAGCAAAAGGTGGCACCCTGTAGACACTGCCAGTTGAGAAAGAAAGTTTCTATTATCCTCTGTAAAGAAGGAGAGCTGGATGTGGTGGGGAGAACACGAACAACTGACTGACTGAGACAGCACATTCTCAGTTTCCTTGTAGAGACTTCTTTCTCTCCGTGGGATGGGGCATTTCATAAGAATTTTGTTCTTGAAGTGTGAAGACTCTCCAGGAAGTCAGTGGAGCTGCGGCCTCATAAGTAGCTAACAGTGTTTTGTTCACCCACTAGTGAAAACCAGAGCAAGAATTTAAACCTTTTCATATGTCTGTGCTAAGGATTCTTCTCGTGCTAAGAAAACGTCTCCTGTGCTAGGTATCTATAGACGGAGACAACTTAGGTTTATTAGTGGTTCCTATAAGCGTTCGGTCAACATGTCTTATGTTTACTACTTAGGTGTTAGAACTTACGTGGATCCCTTTACATATGAAGATCCTAACCAAGCAGTTAGAGAATTCGCCAAAGAAATCGATGCATCCTGCATCAAGATCGAAAAAGTCATAGGAGTTGGTAAGTGGTTGTGTCTGACTAATAATTGTTTTCGCTCTGGATATTAAATACCTATATGTGATTATGCAAATGTATGAATATATTATATATACACGTATATATGTAAATATCAGTTTACATGAAATTTCCTTGATTTATGTAAAACACTAGGACGATGCCTGGCATATAATAAGCACTCACAAATGTTAGCGAATTATTCTTTCATCCTGAATGTGTTTCTGGTCCATAGTCAATTTTTCCTTCTCTCCCAAAGGTGAGTTTGGTGAAGTCTGCAGTGGGCGTCTCAAAGTGCCTGGCAAGAGAGAGATCTGTGTGGCCATCAAGACGCTGAAAGCTGGTTATACAGACAAACAGAGAAGAGACTTTCTGAGTGAGGCCAGCATCATGGGACAGTTTGACCACCCGAATATAATTCACTTGGAAGGCGTCGTCACCAAATGTATGTGGGTCACTCCCATTACAAAGCCAAGTTAGAAGTTACTGGCAAATTAAACACACATTTTCTTTCCAGGGAAATGACAGATGGAGCAGACCCACTGATTGCTAATAGGAGGAAGTCAGTACTGGACAAGTCATTAATCTTGTAGTCAGCTCTGAATGGGTCTGTGGTTTAAGCTGATGCCCTCTTTCTGAGGTATCTTGCGTGAGATTTTAGGGAAATTAACATTTCAGATCTGTGGGATGCCTCTCCATCTTTCAGATCCTTGCGAGACCCAACTGATTGTCACAGGGTAGGCGCAAGCAGATGGTAAGCAAAATAAATTGTAAGTACTTTTCATATAAAACACAGCAAAACCTTGCCACACCTTGGGCTGGAAGCTTCGGTTCCAGATGCAGCAGGGAGATCTTGGGAATCTTTATTATACTGGGGGATATGCTTGTCTGCTCTGCTTGATTTATGGCTGTTGCAGTTCAGCACCTCTTTACAGTAACACCTGGTCGAACTTTCCTTTTTGAGTCCGTTAGCATTCGCTGAACCTGTGAACCACGCTGCCGTTAAAATACAGCACAGCTCACAGATGTCTTTTGCAAAGCAAACCCCGAATGCATATGTAAGCCTGGCTAAGACCAACTTATAAAGTGCCACATGGATAGTACAGCTGAAGTGGCCATTACTGAAAATGGCTCTGTTCCAGGGGCTGTCATACCTACTGCAGTTAGTACAAGTCAAGGATCTTGTAAGCCTGGGGCTACATCTCCAGGAAGGCCAAGGAGCCTCTTACTTGATTTGAGGCGCCAGTGGAAAGCATCCTCAATCAGCATGGGCAGAGTGGCTGCTCCAGTGTGTGAAGAGAAGCAGGGGTGGACAGGTTAAAGAGAAAATTTTGGATATCAGGCCTAGGGCAGAGGGCAAGTAGGACACGAGGGTATAAAATCTTTAAGAGAAAATAGATAGTAAACTCTAGGTCAGAGGTCCTCATACTTAAATGTACATTGGAGTTCTGGAAAGCTTGTTCAAGTTTTCTGAACTTCACCTTCGGAGGTTTGATTTGGCAGGTGGGGTAAGGCCCAAACGTTTACATTTTTAAGCTCAGAGGTACCCCAAATTATTTAGCATAATGCTTGGCAGAAAAACAACATACACCACCACCAAAAAAACAATTCTTAAGTGTTAACTGGTGTTATTATGTCTTAAGAAGTATATCTTTTCCTATCTTCAGAATCCTTCAAGAAAGAAACTTTGGTGCTAAGAATATGTAATTTTCCACCCAGGGTGAAGGCTATAATTAGCATAGAATAGCTCTATTTGCTTTTTAAGATTAGTTTTAAAGACAGGATATTTTTCTGTTGCCTATGGCCTTCGGGGTTGCCCGGAGTCCTTCACTACTTTAATTAAAGATAACATTCCGTTTAAATACTTCTGCAGTTCCAGTTTCTCAAAAGGAGGCTCTGTTCAACTTGGGGTGTTTTTCCTGCTGCAGACAGTGATTTTCACAGCACCTCTGTAGAAGAGAGAAGAAACAGGGGATCTTTGTGTTAAAGTCCCAGCGTGCCTCTAAAACCCATAGCTATTATAGCTGTAACTGTTATAAACGACTGGGTGCATTTGCATAATGCAGTTGTCACTGAATTAAAATGATTTAAATCTTCCACCAGTGGAGCTGTCCCCTCCCCGCATCGTTCTCTCCCCACCGCCTCCACCCACGAGCTCAGCCAGGGTCTGTTCCATAAGCCCCTCCGCTTGTGGAGACGCTCACCTTTATTCCTCTTGTAGAGCTCATAAAGATCCCCACAAATGGATATTGTTAATAAACAGAAAAAAGAATGTAGAAAAATCGTGAAGATGGCGCCAACCGTGGGACTAGGGAGGAGTGAGGGTGAAAAGGTGGAGTGGAAGAGTGTGAATTCATTACCGGCAGTTGCTCGAGGAACTTCTTAAATTGTCGGGGAGACTATGCATTCTCTCTCCCTCCCCGCTGTCTTTCACATCTTCTGCGCTCCCCTTTTACATCTCCCCAGGATCTGGTGAAATGGGAGTAGGCGTTAATGCACTGCCAAGAGAGTCCCCCTTTCTCGGTAGTTGACAAAGTATCTTTTGACTGAGGCAGGTTAATTAAAACTCATTTAGATGCATTTGTTCTGTCGGAAGACTGTGGTCACAGATGTGGAGGGTAAATGAATCTAAGAACTAAGAGTGTCTTCCTATTTATGTTGATGGAGCACAGAGAGGTGTTTGGGGACCACTCCCTACATGCAGCCAAGGGGAGAGGCTGGGAGCGGTTTGACTCATCCTTTGGTCTACACCAAGATTCCTGCATTTTCTGTCGGTTTTCATTCAGCACTTGAAAATCAAATCTCCAGGGTATTGGTTTCAAATGAAAACTTTTTGCTTCGGAAAGATTTCTCAGACGGGACACCAAGAAACACAGTGGAAAAAACAAGTTAATAAATTGGACTGTGTTGAAATAGAAAACATGCTTTTTCACATTTTTGTCTCTGAAACAAAGATGCTTCCTTTCCCCCCGCCCACACCAGTGTCTATCCTGATAAATGCTCTAGTGGGAAGTGTATTAGTTTATAAGAATTTTGAGGGCTTTTTAGCATGACATATCCCAGCCCAGTGGCCCTAAGTCCAAACTGCCCACGATCACAGCAATGAGAGTGTGAATATTTTTGATTTATCATCAGACTAACATTTTATTTTCCTCCCAGGAAATCTTTTATGTTCTCTTTGCTCTAACCCTTCCCTTAGGAAAATATCGAGGATTGATGCCTCCCCCCTACTCTCACCCCCTCCCACAAATTCCCTTTAGGAAGAAAAAATTTCAGACCTTGAGTCCATTGCTAGAGATTAAGAATCTAAAGAATGATTCTTTCTTCCTAAGGTCCTTAAAAAGAAAACTAATAATAATAGTAAAAGTGTTATTTCTCCCTCTTCCCCCAAACTTTAAAATCATTTTTATTTCTTTCTCCACCAAAAAAGAAGGTGGAAAGGAGCGAGAATGTTCTAGTATTGAATTAAAACTGCTCTCTAGGATGCAGTCATTTGATAAACCTTTTCTGTGATTTTGTTGTTGCTGCTGAGAATGATGGCTTAAGGAAACAAAGGGAATACGCTTATCTATAGAAAGGAAAAAGGAAAAGAAAAGCTATAGACCTAATCTGAGCGAGATCAGGGGAAAGAAGTTAACAGGATGCATGCTTGAGCTTGAAGATGTGTCAGAGCAAAAAAGTATCCAGCATAGCCACCGTGTCCTGAAACTTGACTTTCTCTGAATAAGTAAAAAAGTTTTTCTGTCCATCGATTTCTTTAGCATCGCACACGTGGCTCTTCTAGGGCTAAATAAATTAATTATCCTAAAGATTTTTTTTTTTTTTTTACCTTTAAACAGGACTGCCCATTTATCTTCTTCTCCTTTTGCTTGAGAGAGCAATTATCCATTCATGTGTTCCCTGGATACCAGAGGCCACTTTAGTTAAGAACCTTGTCAACAAGCCACCCAAAGGGTTAACCTTCCAGATGGAATTTAAACCTACTTCTCTTTTTAATATTTCATTCCTAGCTCCCCACAGCTGAGGCATAAGCTTGGCTTGTTTTAATTAAATTAGATCGCACAAGACAGGTGTCTTGGCAGTGAAATTGTGCAAAGCCCATTTTGATCTCATTAACTGCAGTGTTCATCAAGGGTTTGTGTTTTTCTTTCTGAAAACTCTAGGTAAACCAGTAATGATCATAACGGAGTACATGGAGAATGGCTCCTTGGATGCATTCCTCAGGGTATGTGACTACTTTATATTAAACCCATGAATTTTAGTATCCGGGAGACTCTAACAGACTCCTTGCACCACTTTGCTTGGTGGTATTCATGGACTTGTTTTTAATGGGGCGAAGGAAGAAGAAGAGAAATAGAGAATGATGTGACTTTTAAAGACTATTTAATAATCCATGTGCAATGAGAGCTGTATATGATTTATTCTTGTATTATGGGGCTGTTTGAGCCACAGATTCATTATAGCTGGATAATTTCCATCTAATACAGGAAGCAAACCCAGCTTCTAGGATACACTCACTTTGCTAGTGAATTACTGACTTTGGTTAAAAAGGCCAGGAAATAATGTTGAGTCTGATTGCATACCGGATACAGATATCAAAAGAGATCCAAGTAGTAAATGCTTGGTGAAAATTAATTTGGTCTAAGGCTAATGGGATTGTTTCTCACTCTTTTCCCATACAGAAGAACGATGGCAGATTTACAGTCATTCAGTTAGTGGGCATGCTTCGCGGCATTGCGTCTGGGATGAAGTATTTATCTGATATGAGCTACGTACATCGAGATCTGGCTGCACGAAACATTCTGGTGAATAGCAACTTGGTCTGCAAAGTGTCTGATTTCGGCATGTCCCGAGTGCTTGAGGATGATCCGGAAGCGGCTTATACCACAAGGGTAAGGAGGGTTTGCAGGCGGCTGGGTTTTCACTTTGATGAAACTGTTCCTCACTTCTCACTTTGATGTTTCAGCCTTTTGTGATTTTACAAGTTTCCTCATCCTTCAGAGCCTCTTTGAAACAGCTTCTGAATGTGTGACCATTTTACAAAGCCACAAAGTACTGCTTCGCTTACTGTATTTTTTTACACTTAATTTTTCTTCCTTCCTTCCTCCCTCCCTCCCGCCTTCCCTTTCTTTCTCTCTCCCTTTTCTTTCTTCCTTTTTTCTTTCCTTCCTTCCTTCCTTCCTTCCTTCCTTCCTTCCTTCCTTCCTTTCTTCTTGTTTTAGATTTTTTTTTCCATATTAAAAAACTTATTTTAAACAAGACAGAGCAGTGTTTCTGCTTGGTTGGCTACTGACTCTGAGAGTATATATACAGCATTTATAAAACATTTACACTCTCCAAGGTTTTCCAGTATCTAATGGCCTTCATTTTACTACTGGTAGATAAGCCAGGATTAAGGCACAGTTAAGAGTTATCAGTATCCAGTTAATGGCTATGCTATCTTAGCTGGACCTTCTGAATGTGAGATACTGATGGAATAAACACAGAATCATAAAAGTTATTGGCCATTAGGGCTGACACTGTTAAAATCAACATGAAACAGACAGTTACCAGCCATTTCATGCTTATTTTGCATCTGCAATCTTAAGCGTTGGAGGGTTTTTTTTTTTTTTATGGTTAAGTTATTTTTTTTTCTATAGTGTTCAGTTTCTTTGGCTCTAATTCTGATTCTTATGCATATCCTTTTTTGAATTCCAAGTTCATTCATTTAGGAAAGAATACATCTTTGTGATTACTGAAGATCTTTTATTTTCCTCCCAGTAACTGGAGAGAGGAAAGTTAAAGGAGGCTTCTAGAATGTTACATTTACATAGATAAAACCTTAGCTAAATATTTAAGGAAGGCAGAAGGCAGCACAAGTGTCCGTCCGTATGTAATAAGTATAAATGTGATACCCTGGGTTTTCAGAGTAAACTGCACTGAATCAGTACAGTTTCCAGTGCAATTTATTGTCCTGTTCAGTGCCCTAACAAAGCAAAGACAACTTTTAAATGATGGCCTCTTGAACAGCTTAAGGGTCTGAATTCAAGTTTAATTAAGTTCCCCTGAAGGAACCCTAGTACATTTGAAACTCGATTAAAAAACACCTTGCACATAAACGTAATTAAACAAAAGACATTTGAAGAGGAAAAAAAAAATTTTAAACATTCTGGGTAATAGTCATTTTTACAGGTTTTTGAAATAATTACATGATAACCAAAATCCTGCCCTCACTTTGTTAAAGTCAGTAATAGCTCTGGCATCTGGTATTGTTTGGCTTTCTCTAATTGCCTATTTTGTATATTATCTTCTATCTGCATTAATCATATTTCTCATGATATATAAGAGTAGGATGAAGTGTGATAGATAGACATTTTTGTATTTCACTTTTTAATTTGTGATTTTAGAAGCCATTTTAAGTATTGCCTTTGTGCTGCTGGCTGAAAGAATTCAACAAGAAGTCAAAAGGAATAGCAGCTGCACATCTACTGATATGCCATGGCTAACATGTATTTGGTAAAACCTGAGATTCCTTTCCTTCTGCAATAGTGCCTGAAGCAGAGCTCAGATAAATAGTTAGGCTTTTCAAAATTAATTTAAAAGATTACTGATTCACTTCCCTGTGACTAAAGAAAACATCTGAGGTAAACTGTCTCTACCTGGAAGACTAGTGAAAATAAACAAGTCTCATTATTGTTCAGAGAGCGAGCTCAGGAATGCCGTCGTCCTGCCTGGCAAACAGTAACAACATTCAGAAACTGAAATGGCACATCAGTAATGCACTTAGGGAATAACTTATGGCTCGAACGTTCGTAGGGTGGCAAGATTCCTATCCGGTGGACTGCGCCAGAAGCCATTGCCTATCGTAAATTCACATCAGCAAGTGATGTATGGAGCTATGGAATCGTTATGTGGGAAGTGATGTCGTATGGAGAGAGACCCTATTGGGATATGTCCAATCAAGACGTGAGTGTTTATGTTCTGAAATATATTTGCATTGAGATTCAGAAAGTTTCTCATTAGGGTAAGATGGAGTAAGCATTGCACTTGAAATGACACATTAAACTCAAGGTTCTTAATACAAATGTGTCTAGTGATGTAGTTAAACCTTATGGTTGTGGATTTCAAGGACACAAATTACACAGTTTAAATGATGTAATATGGGAGATAGGGTAGTTAGATAGCTGTAGATAGATGCATAGATTAGTGACATGGGATAATATTTTTAATTAGTTTTAATGAGTTAACTTTTAAACTCATGCTGAAACAAAATTAAACTTTGAATTTTAAGAAAATGCAAGGCTCTATGAAAAGCACATTTCACATGTGATAAAATCGACATGAAAGGTTTATTGGAAGAAAACTAGTGAATATTTTAAAGCTGACAGAGTTGTAATTAGAGCTTGCCCCTTGAGGACTCTAAAATAAAGCTTCACTAAATGACCCTTTGTAAATTATGCACATCCCTTTAAATGTACCATCTGGACTACTTCGTAAGGGAGTATCCACAATCACAATGCCTGCAATTTCAGAAAAGCATTCAATAATGACACTAATAAGATTCCAGAGTAATAGAATTTAATTACAAACATCTCTAGTGAGAAGGGAAAGGAAAGGGGGGCGAGAAACTAGACCCAGGGGTCTTCCTAGAACCCTTATTAGCTAATTCTCGAAAGGTTTTTGTTAGTTCTGGAAGGGTTGGAAATCAGAATACAATAAAATGGCCACTCTTTGAACTTTTAAAATGTTTATATGTATGAGGTAGACTATTATCATAGTTATACAAATGCATGGTATTCAGGTATTAATGAAAATGATATTTTAGGAAAAATCTTCCTTTAAAAACTTCTCTTTGATGCAACATGTTACCTGACCATCAGCCATATCCTGAAACGGGAAGTTTAAAAGTCTTGAAATCCATTGAAGAAGCGGGTGAAACAGGATGCTGATTGCCTTATTAATTAAAATAATGTTCTAAGTGATAGAGAAGTTACTGCACACTGTGTCTAGTGGGGCAAAAAGAATTCCCTGATAGATTTAGGGGAATGGTCAGGGTGACATTGGATTATCTGTAAATTGAAAGGAAACTTCATAGCAGATGAAAAGAAAGACAGCAGCTAGCATAACTGATAGGTAATTATAGGCTGGAAAAAAACTACATGTGTTATTGGTGGTAATCTATTCTTTGATGTCATGCTACACAAACACCTTCAAGTATTTTTTATGTAGCAACATTTTGTCTCAGGTTAGAGACTTTCAGAGGGTCAAAGACAAATAACCTAAATGCTCAAGTAGTGCTTGTATTTACTTATTTATTATTTTATATTTAAACTTCCCTTTATTTTAGTTGAGAGTTCATGGCCAAACGCCCATAACAGCAAATTATCTAAAGATTTTGTTAGTTTCCCTGACCTAAATATTTTCAGGCCTGTAGTTTTAACAGTTTCTATGTTATAGTAAAACAATTTTTGTTGCTTTAAATTTTAAGCTGTCTGGCTTTAATCATAAAAAAAAAACATCTAAAGCCATTTGGTCTCCCACCAATAATATGGATCTATCATTCCTGTGTATTTATCTTTGTGTTGGATTCTGTGTAGAACAGGAATCAATAGAAAATGTAATGGGAGAGTTACTTTCATGAGTAGAATTCATTTGGCATATGGTGAATGAGTCAAAGTAACTGTTGAAAATATGTCAAATTTACCAAGTTTTTTGTTAGTTTTAATCCTCTGCCCCCTAAAACATTCAGCAGTAAACTGAGAAAATATGCTTTGTTAACCCACAAGCCATCTTCCAAGCTGGCAGTGGATAGAGAGCTAATGAAGGAGTATTAAGCAGTTTGATGGTTTATAACAAATTGTGTTTCCCTGGCATTAGCTCAGTGTTGCTTGCATTCTCATCAATTCAATGTGAAATGTTTTCATCAAGTCTAGAGTCAACACCATGTACCTGGAAAGATAAAAGAAAGCAAGAGGACCAAGCTGACCTAATGTAATTGCCAGAAATAAATAGAATAATGTTCAGTAAGACAGCATATAGAAGTCTATTTTAGAACTAAATAAATACTAATACAACAAGATGTTGGCAAAAATACACAGGAGAAAAAGAATCAAAGGGCTTAATAAGTCACAGGATGATTGTTAAACTGAAACAGTGCGCTGGTTAAAGAGACAACAGTCATGCTGGTGCCTAGAAACTGGACCCCACTGGACTGGACGCAGAATATGACTGTGTTCCATTGAAGGCCAAGGGCTGATTAGTAAATAGACCCACCTCAGGGTGAATCCAGTGGGGTCACTGAGATGCCTGCAGCCACCGGTTATTTCACTAGCGGTTATCATTTGTGTGTTGAGGGGGGAGAAACTAATTTAAAACAAATAAAACTTTTAAAAATTTCCAAATAAGCAAAAGATTTCCAGAATCCAATAGCATACCCATAAACAAAGCTTACGAGCAGCCAAGAAATTATGAAGTAATTCCCCTCTTTAAATTTGACATGAGTCATACCATATTCCATTACTGGGATTTATGCCATGAAGAAGGGAGATTTAGAGAAAAGTTAATAAGAAAAATACTTTAATATCTCTGAAGACAGATTAGAAAAATTAGAGTTAGAAGAAAGACTTTTGAATGATTTATATATGTGTTATTAGTAAGGGAGACCAGTGTGGGCAGTAAGACAGTTACCGTCCTTAGACATGTAAGGATCCCCATTAAAATATACATTTTAAGTAAAAAAAAAAAAAATTGCTAACAACTTTTTAAAAAAATCTATTTACACCTTTAATGGGGTCAATTGACAGCCACCTTGAGACCAAGAGAGAGATACAGAATTAGTATACTGTTATATCTTGGTCTTCCAAAAGTAAAAATGTGTTGGCATGGAGTCTAAGACTATGCTAGTCAGAGAGAGGTAGTATCTTCTGGATTGGGAGGATGCAAAAGGAATTCCATTTTGGAGGCAAGTATTCATGCTTTCTAGTGAGGGTATTTAACTCTAGGTTAGAGTCTCTTGCTAAGAGTGTTTGGCTAGTGCTGGATAGAGGAATGAGGAGGGTCATTGCCGTGTGATTTCAGGCCAACACCATGTTGTTGATCAGATTGGGTCAATCACTTGGGAACATGGATGCATCTTCACTTTAGAGTTTTGGGTTGGCCTTGTCTGCCATTTGAGAACACCTCGTAGCAACGGCTAGCTTGCCTGTCCTGTTGCCAGTGATACTCACGTCTAGCTTTGGCTTCTGTAAATGAATTGGAGCTGTTCCTACACTCCAGCCCGCTGAGTGCTTTGCTGTACAGGGTACTTGCCTATCTGGAGGGTGAACCTCTGATAACAGCTTGCCTGGCAGCTTAACATACCAATCTGTTTTCTTTGATAGGTGATTAAAGCGATTGAGGAAGGCTATCGGCTGCCACCGCCCATGGACTGCCCCATTGCACTCCACCAGCTGATGCTAGACTGCTGGCAGAAGGAGAGAAGCGACAGGCCTAAGTTTGGGCAGATTGTCAACATGCTGGACAAACTCATCCGCAACCCCAACAGCTTGAAGAGGACAGGGACTGAGAACTCCAGGTGAGCCACACCTACTTAACAGTGATATACGAAGGAATACATTGCAGATGGCAGGTGAGTGGTGACTCATGTTAATTCCTGCCCTTTACTCAGAGGTCACTTTCCAGCTCTCTGCAACCTGGGTGGTTTATTTCTCAATTAGTGGAGTATTTATGATAGTTCTAGTCACCATTTTGAAGAGCTAAATACCTGTCTGGCCTCAAATGGCAGTAATAAAAACAATTTTTTTTTAAAAAAAGGAACAAAGAAATAAGTAAGGTATTCACTTTTTGATGCTGGACCTGAAAATTTAGGAAGAGGGATGATATGCACTTTTGGAAGACGTTCAGGTTACTATATACTATATTTTGAAAAAAGAAAGGAACATTGGGTTAGTAAAAAATAAAACTCAGCTCTTTATGCATTGCAATTTTTAGTTGAATTATAAAATGTTAATTGTAGCAAGAGGTTCATTAGGTTTCAGTTCTTAAAGTTTCTCTTTTCTGAGTCTTTCAAGAGTAGACGGAAACAGGACCAAGACAGAAACTGAGCAAGTCACAAAGCATGAGGATGAATGTTTGAGAAGGTTTTAAGAATTAAAGTGATTGAGCTACTTGTGAAAGAGGCAGTTATTATTTCATTGGAAGGAGCAAAATTAAGAAGTGTATCAGTCCAGAAAGAAGATAAAGATACTGCAAGTTCTATATTTCAATAGGAACTTTCTGCATGGAGGCTGAGCTTTATTTGTTGGAGGTTAAGGATACCTATATACAAGTTCTATCAGAAAAGATATAGACCGTCCAGAGCAGTTAAATGATTTCAGAAGACAGGCACAATAAGACCGAATGACTTAGACCTACATAAGGCGGGGCATCTACTTGTCTCCAAATCTGCCCGTCGCAAAGGTGTTTCTTTCATCTTGACCCTCTCTAAAAACAGGAGGACATTTCCCCTAAGATACCCAAGCCCTTTCCGTCTTGGCCAACGCTATGATGTTATTCTTCTGTCTTGCCCTAGAAAACTTAGCCTAAAGATCATAGACAAGAAAGATTATACTTATAACTACAATACATGAAAAAAAGAATTTGGAGCAAATAGCAGCAATGCCTTCTATTCTCTTTTAGGATTTCAGCTCCCTTAGGATTTGGTCGCTGTACAAAAAGCTTACTGATCCAGCTCTTTTGAAATAGCATTGGGCTGAATTTTGCCATTTGGTACCTATGTGACCTAAAGAGAAAAAAATGAAAATCTAATGTTTCTGGGCCAGTTTTTGTTTTTCTGTTCACTGAGAGGGTGAAAATAGATGACTCTAAGTCCTGCTTTCTGTATAGGCGGCTTCTTCTATTCCAAGGTAAAGTTCCAGCTGTTACATCTCCAGCTCCAGATCCCACGTGTTTTGTCTGAGGATACAAAGGCCAGTTCTTGCTGCTTCTCCTTCTAGCTTAAACTATTCAGCTACTAATATCGCATATAATATGTGCTTAGCACTGATGTGCAGAACAAATTGAGTTATTGGATACACTTTTTTCAATTCTAGTTTTTTTCTTCACTGATGGTACTTAAAGAGCTTTGATGATTATCACTGCTTGCTGATAATGGGGTGTGATGTAACATGATATGATATGAATTTTGTGACTAAGCACAAAATTCAGCAAATGTCATGGTGTTCCACAAAGAGCACAAAAGTTTCCAGAGCAAGCTTGAGATTATCTCTCAGCGTTAATTGATATGGAGTGAGGATCTTTTCATCCTCAGGTCATTTTGACCTTCTCAGTCCACATGTTGCCTATTAATTTTCTTGGCTTAAAGTTAAGAAGTAAATGCACAGTGTTTAGTCACTATTTAATAATGGATATTTGAATTGGTAAACGTTCAACACTATTGCTTAATAATTGTTATGTACTCAAAATTGGGAGAGGAATTAAATTTTGATTATTCTTGCCATAAAAATCTGCAGAATTTTACTTAGAAAATTGGATAAAGTTAAAATAATGGACATAAAAGAAAGGTTACAAAGGCAAGGTATTATATGGGGACAAAACTGGTTGATAAAATAAGCCTTTGTTAAAATATTTATATAAAAAAAGAATTAATGCAAATGAAAATAACAGGTAAAAATTAAAATGAAAAAGTGGAATTGGATTAATTCTGTAGTGTTGAAAATGAATCAAGACATTATATTGACTGACTTGTTTTTACAAGAAAAGGATTGTTTTTTGCTTGAAATTCAGTAGTGATGATATACTTCTGATTTAAATGTTTGTATTCAAGTAATATAGTTTTAGGATGAAAATCAGGTCAAAATGGTAAGGTAAACCTCATTTCATAGTTTCTAAAGAAGAGTAAACTTTAAGAAAATATAATTTAAGTAGTAGTGATGTTATACAGGTGATTTTAATAAGGGTGACAAAAAATACCCTGTTGATGTCTACCTGTGATTATTAGATATTTTGAGGATAAGATGCCTATAATTCTTTTACTAAATATTTTCCATTAATAGGTGATTTATTACTTATCAATATTATGAAGAATGGCAGAATTCCTGCTTTGAACTATCGTCACTCTTAACAGTGACCTAATATGAAACACCTGGCCTAAGAAATGCGTAAACTAATAAATAAGTTAATAAGAAGTGCTCAGATTTTGTTGAAATGATTAGTTAGGAGCCCCAGCAAGGGAATACGAGAAGCACATTCCACAGTCCAAACAGTGATCAAAGTGGCCATTCTTCCTGCCAGTCTTGGCACACGTGCTGGTCAGGCATGGGTTGATTAAAGAGGGGATTAACTCCCTGCTGTCCCAGACTTGTTCGAATGCACTGAGACTGCCTGCAAAGCTGGCTGGAAGCACGCTGGACTTGAACTCTTGCTGCTTTCTCCGTTTCCGTCAAGTCTGGCAGGTTGCAAGCTCACAGTTTTCCTTACTCATACTTCAGTAGGGTTTCCATAGTTGCTGAACTAAATCCTGTACCATTCAGTGCTGGCAGAGACTAGACTCTTTCTGCAAAGACTGAATCAATTTCAGCCACGAGGGCTCCCCCAATCTTTACCCCAGGCTAGGGTGTTTAAAAGAACTGCTATCATCACTAATGCACTAAGAGGTTCACAAATGCAGAAATGAAGAATGAACAGGATGACTGATATGTGATTTAGAAGCATTGCGAAATTAGGGGCAAAAAAAAAATATTCACGTGATGACATTTGATGATAATCATTCCATGTAAAGCCTGTGCTGGTGTTTAAGTTTCTCTTGCCTGTCTCATATGATGTGAGTTCTCTGAGTCTTGCTGTCTCACTGATAATTCTGTCTACATTTACTTGTTCCATTTCCAGACCCAACACTGCCTTGTTGGATCCAAGCTCCCCCGAATTCTCTGCCGTGGTTTCTGTGGGCGACTGGCTTCAGGCCATTAAAATGGACCGGTATAAGGATAATTTCACAGCTGCTGGTTATACCACACTAGAGGCTGTAGTGCACATGAACCAGGAGTAAGTACTCAGCGATGTAACACGAAAGGGTAAATCTAGATTTAATAGTATTTTTCTTTTCGCTTTGAGCTGCATAATCATCCTACCCATTAAAAAAAAAAAAAAAAAAGCAAACTGGAATGCCTTTCATTTTAATTGAGTATAATTTTACACAGCCTCTATAAAGCACCTACATTGTTGCATTATATTGCTTAATTAAACATTTTAATACACCTGCCTTGTTGTGCTATATGAATTGTGGCTGATTCAAACGTGTGTCTGCATGAAGCCTGAGAAAGAGATTCTCAGCCCTCCTAATGTTTTCTCTTTCTCTCTCTTTTTTTCCCTCCTTATATATACAGTGATCTGGCACGAATCGGCATCACAGTGGTCACACACCAGAATAAGATTTTGAGCAGTGTCCAGGCAATGAGAACCCAAATGCAGCAGATACATGGCAGAATGGTTCCTGTCTGAGCCAGTACTGAATAAACTCAAAACTCTTGAAATTAGTTTACCTCATCCATGCACTTTAATTGAAGAACTGCACTTTTTTTACTTCGTCTTCGCCCTCTGAAATTAAAAAAACAAAACAAAACAAAAAAAAAAACATATCTATATATATATCTGCAGCATTGCTTGGTGTACAGATTGCTGAAACCGTGGGGCTTACCGAAATGACCACTGTCATTCGAATTAAACCTGGAACAAATTGTTTCTCAGAAGTACTCCCATCATCATCAGTTTGTAAGATATATGTACCCGTATAAATAGGATACCACCTCTGAGTTTTGATGCTGTATTTGCTGCCAGACACTGAGCTTGTCTGAGACATCCTTGATCCTCTCTCCACTTGGAATTACAACCATAGTATTTTGTTTGTGACATTAATTGCAGTCATCCTTCTTTCGCTGGAATGAAGACCATGCCCAGAAACTTTTTTGAAGGACTTGGTTGTAGCTTTTAAGGCTTGATTGGTACAATGGGAAAAAACCTTCAGTGTTGAGGCCAGCTGGTGGATTATGATGGCATGAGGGGCTGAAAAGAAAAGGAAAGTGGATTTCAAATAATGATAATAATAATATTAAAACCCAAATACCATACCCCCTAACTGGACAAACGAAGTCTGTTTCTTTGGGCATGAGGCTGTGCCATGTAAAGGCTTATTTGGAACTCTATGAACTTATCGTCACTACCTTATGTGGATAGTGGACTCTGACAATCTTGAATAAGGAACTTTCACACTTCCCTACTTTAAAGAAGCAAACACCAATCTCCAAGGTAAGGCAAAAGAACCAGCAATGAATCTTTCTCTAAGGAAAACTTAAAAAAATTTTTTTATAAAACTGATCATACTTGAAATACTGAGCAGTAAACATTTTTCCATGTCTATCAGGTAGTTTAGGGCTTTTTTTCAAGACTTCAGTCCTCTCTTGACAATTGGGAGTAGAGACCAAAATGAATATGGCTTCTCTACTGTTCTTCCAGGAAGAAGTGAAATAAAAACTACGTGCAGTGAGGTTTGAGAGGCTGGACCACGGCAACCTATGCTTTCTTTTACACAAGGTTCCTCTTGCCCTTTCCGGCCTTTTATTCACGATATAGATATTTATCGAGCATCTTCTGAGTGCCAGATAGTAAACTTGAAGATCGTTGGGTCATGTACATGCCCCATTCTTTGGAGAGTTCGCTTAAGTTGAGAAGTACTGGAGGGTCTATTCCACTAGTCTCATTGTATGTATGTCCTGCTCCAAACAGTATCAGCCAGGGAGGATTTACCTAGATGTCAATGGTGAGACTTGGAATTCACCTTGACCTTTTCATTATCAAAAAGCAACCTACTAAAAAACAATGCTTTTTTCTCATTAACCTTAAGATGCTTCTTTTGTAATCCAGGAACTCGCTTCTTGAAACATGTAAAATAAATGGCTTTGTTCGTTTTTGGAAGCCGAGGGCCTAACTTTTTTGACTAGACAAATTTTAACTCTTTTTTTTAACTTTTAAACAACAGCTTGGCTGATTTTAATGACCTTCTCTCCCTCTTGTCCCCTTGGTTTTATTCTGAAAGCTGTTTCATATAAAGCAAGGAATGTTAAATGTGATGCTGTCAAATCATGACAGTTTAGTAAAAACCTTTTGCAACATTAGCTGTAAAAGCTTTTCTGTTTAGAAGGAATGTGAAATTTGTATTTTAAACTGCTCCAACAATTTTTGTTTTGTCACCACTTTTGCTAAAGTCTAAGAGCTCTAGACATTCATGTTAAAAGTTGATAAATGTAGGTTGTTTTCATGTTTTGGTTTTTTTGTTTGTTTTATTTTGCTTGATACTTTTTTTAATAAAAGTTTATAATTTCTTTTTCTTTCAGCAAAGCTGTAGAGAATTTTATTTTCAATCTCCACAGACTAATTCAAATAAGATAGCATTATGACATGGCCTAATAAGTAAAAAGAGAATGTTACCTCATGTGCATTGAATAATGAAAAGTTTTGCTTTCTTAAAGTCAACAACTGAAAACTTGAGGTATTTTTCTAAACATTGAATATCACTGCAGAACATTTCAAAAGAGAGAGTATGTCAATTCTAAGATATCCTAAGCAAGTTAATGCTGTGTACTACGCTGTTACTTCTTAGCAGTTATCTCTGTAAATGAAATAATCAGGCAAGGGTTGAAAGGTGGTAGAATATGAAACCTTCACTCAAGGGTTGATCTGAATCTTAGTTTTAACACATGCATGAGTTAGAGTGCATGCCAATGGAAAAGCTAAAAACAAACAAACAAAAGAAGACTTTCCAAATGTCTAAAATAATATCCAATAGCAGTAAGAGGGTTAATTAATTCCACTGCTTCCATGAAGTTAGATATTTTAGAAGAGCCATGTGAGGACAATGGGAATCCTGCATCGTTTCCTAGGACGTGGCCCGGATGCTGGCATCCGGGCAGCTATGGCTTCTAAAGCCAACTGAAATATTGACACTGAGAAGTTCACCCCATGTTTTTTTTTTTTAAATAACTCAATTCTTCCAATATCTTAAATTAAAGATAATAATACTGTGATAACAATGCCTTTCCTAACACATGGCGTAAGTGTATGTGAAACACTCTTATGTAGGACACACTGAACATCCCCTAAGAGACATACATTCTTCCTCCAAGGTTTCCCAAATGTTAATCATCCGCCTTTCAGTTGTGAATCCAAATGCTCTATTGCAACATGTAAAAGGGAGGCGAAATGAAGTTCAGTGGTAGGGAGCCATGCAGATGAAGCTTCTTTACTTTATATGGATTTATGAGGATGTGTATCTGTACAAACAGTGGTAGACCTATCAACATATTTCTATATTATTTAGTCTTGAAATTCATGAAATATTATTTCATAATTGGAAAGAGTGAAATGCACTAGTAAGACACCATTGCAATGAAAGGACACTTTGATGTCTTCATGACTGACTCAAAGGAACAATGCTTTGTTTATTTAGTCGTGATGAAAGTCACATTTTTTACTGATGAGCCCACATAGACCACATGCTTTGTCTGGTCTGTGTTCCAGTAATTCCCCATGATAAAGGAGTTGCCTGAATTCAAAGGAGAAAACAAAGTTTATTTTTCTTCACTCTTATTCTGATATCTTCACATTCCCACACTTCTCACTTCAAACATCTGATCCTTTTGACATTCCTACTGAGTCCCCAAGAAACCCACTTAATATTACAAATATATTTATATAATACATATTCGTATGCAGGCATTGGGAAGAAGGGGGTTGGCAGACTGAAAGGGGACAAATGTGTTTTTGAGATTAAGAATGGAATTCTAGTAGCAAAAGAAAATCACCTTCAAAAAGTTTGCATATTCGTATGGTATTGGTTGTACTCTATCAGAGTGTCAAGATCTTATTCATGTTCTCCTTTTCTTTTGTATAAATACACATCTGCCTGATGAATCCCTGCACATTCAGGTTTCCAAAACTACAGTTAATATACTTACTGATTTCCAGAGAAGAAACAGTTGGAAAAATAGATCTGATCCCTTTTCTTTCATTTTTTTTCATAATTATCAGAATGAATGGTGTTGACAAGTGGCTTCTTGAAGACCTTGCTAGTTCCACCCTTACTCATATTTATAATTTTAAATTGCTTAAGAAGTAATTTCTATCTGGCTATTTTATAAGGAAACTTTATTTATTTCTCTCCAAATAGACTAAAATGTTTTCTACAAATTTAAATAATGGTCATCTACATCAAAGAAACTAAATTTTATTTATCACCCTCACACAATCAATAAACACATACACATATAAGCAAATAAATAGATGGTTTAATACAATAAGCAAAATTGTCTGTAAAGATGCACCTTGCTCTACACTTGAGGCCACCAACTGTCAAACGTGGTATGGGAGATACAGTCCAAGAAGCAATCTCAATAGTCAATCTGTCACTTCTTTTGGCTTAAGTTGATTGACAAATGAGGAGCCCTCATGATTTTATTGCATTGGGCCAGCCTTAGTGGATTCTAGACTGATGGGGCATCTGTGATGGATTAGTTCTTGGGCTCAATTCCCCAGGACGAGTCTCACTGTGCCCATGGCCCCAGGTTCTCTTTCTCTGCCCGTTACAGGCAGAGTGTGTTGCTCCTTTACTAATTAGATAATCTCATTCTTTTGAAGTTACTTTCTTTTTAAGAAAAACATCTAATACTTTTAGTTTCTTAGTTTGCATTTTTTCAATCATATTGTTAACTTTCTTGGTGGATTGTAATGTTTCGAGATTTGTTTCTGAGATATGCAGTTTTCCTCACTGGGAAGAGGAGATGCTTGTATCTGGGCTTCTACAGTAGCACAATTTGCCTTTTACTACCTTTCACAAACTCTGAGCTCTTCTCGTCTCCCACAACTACATCAGGACAAGTCAGCATTTTTATTTCAAAGAGAGGCTGCTCGCACACTGCCGTAGACTCAGACTATGGGGTTCTAATCCTAATTTTGCCACTTCAGAATTTATGACCATGAGCAGGTAGCTTAGCTTCTCTATACATCAGTGTTGTCATCCATGTAATAGGAATCTGAATAGTACTTTCCTCAGAGTAATTATAGTTAAGCTGCCTATGCACATTATTTTTTGGTTGTTATAGTTGTCATTTTTCAGTTGTAAGAATTCATGATTACCCTCCTGAACTACTTCTTACTGAGCCCTATCAACTTCTGTAGATGTGTATTTCTTGCAATACTGGTTGACAACTGGCTGGGGATGTTGGCTGATGTTTTGTCTACAGTCTTGTTCTTTTCTCTACAGGGAATGAATTCTGCTATCTTGGCCTTGCAGCCTTTCCTGTTGATTACAAAGCCCACGGAAGAAAACAGAACACACCCTCCTCGGTTCCTTCTAAATGTATTTCTTCTGCTTCTACTGCTCCAGTTCTGGAGAAAAGATACTGATGAAACAGCATCTGCACCTGAAGAGGATAAATGTACGACTTGCATACCCCCTTGCCCAATGGAAGAAACAGCAAGCGTTCAAGGTTCAGCATCTGTTCTCCGGTTGCACTGAGGAATGTACTGTCTCGAAGCACCAGCTCTGCAGAACCTTGTTCCCGAACTCCTCGTGGCTTTATTTATATGTATTTCCATACTTCATTCTTGTATGTCACTGCTGCATTGGTGTGACAGCAAGTGACCAAAGGCTACAGGTTTTTCTATGGACACCGGGTCAGGTGCCACCACACAAAGCCAGTTCCCATGAACTGCCTATGATATGCATTGCTGAAGTAACGTTTTACCCAGGGTGTGCCATTGCAGTGATATAAATATATTTTTTTTTCCTAGACTAAATATGAGCTGACTCTCTGTTTTGATGTGTGTACATAGGTGTGAGCGTGTGTGTACACATGTGTATGTGTGTGTGCGTGTATAACCTCATGCTTAGAACTGCCTGTGACTGTTGTGGGATGCGACACGTGGAGCGTTCTGGTTTCCCACCAGTTCTGAGATGAAGAGCCACACGAGATGGCGGGTCTGGAGGCCATGCTCATCCCTTTGGAAAGACAACCGGAAATGTTAAAACATCCTGTGTTTTGTAGCTGCCAAACTAACCTTAATGAGTATTTCTACAGCTTTGGGCAGAGGCATTTTCGCCTTAGCAGTGGAGTAATTTTACAATAGAAACCCATTCAAGTGATAACCCATTGTCAAAGTCACAACTTCTGACGGAACTCTTCATCCGAATCGCCAGTTCCTTGACAGAGAGAGAGAGAGAAGGGGATGGAATTTGGTAACCCCAAGTGGAATACAAGTAGCCTTCGTTTTCCTGCATAAATGGACTTGTTGAATGCGAACAAATATATGCAATTCATATACTTTTGGAGATGAGCGTAGATGTGTGTCAGCTTTGAGATGATGTGTCCTGGATTAATACTTTGTCTCCCAATGTCACAGAAAAATACATGCCAGTGACTCTTGAGGTTAGCATAGTTGAGATTAAATGGCCTCAAGCAATTTCAGGTTCCCAATTACATAGAGAATTCTACAGTTAATATACAGCTAACGCCGAAGGCCCTCAAAAGTGCATCAGCCCACTAGGATCTGAGGTCCACTAGAACCTGAAGGTTCTGTTTTGATATGATGTGCATACCAAACTCCAGCCAACATACTGCCGTGTTTCATAATCTGAGTGGCTGCCTTGCTTATTCTAAGCTATGGCTGCAGAAACTGTGGCCATTTATATAAGCTATAACATCAAATCAGGGAAAAATGGAAAAAAGATTCTGTACCCTATGTTGTTGAATAAGTAAAGAGAATCATCAGTAAATATTTATTGCATTCTGACAGGGTGTATGGCATTGTATTCTCATAACTATGCCAGAGTGACAAAGTTAATTCACCCCTTTTTGGGGACTTTAATATATTTTTAAAGGGATGTGCCTATGCATTGATGCCTGAAAAATATGTATAGAGAAATGATGTTGAATCTCTGAGCAGGTCACCCTTCCACAGAGGTAAGGGCAAGAGGCCAACGCCATGGGCTGAGTGTAGCCCCACGAGTGAGTCTTGGCCTAGTGAGCTCAGATCTTCCATTAAGAAGCATTAAGCTGATCTCGTGCACCAAATCAAGTAGCTTCACCATGTGTCCACTGGCCCCAAATTATTTTTAACAATATTATGAATAAAATGTTCTGGTGTGTTTTAAAAAGTTATTTTAAAGAAAGGTTGTGCTCACTACACTGCTGGTGTGTGTGTTTTAAGACCTCTTGTATTCAATCTGTGAAGGATATGTGTATTAATCCATACACACTTATAGCCTCAATATTTGTCTGAAGACACTTAAATTCTGACCAGTAAAGTTCTAGAAGCAATATTTTCACTTATTTAACATTCTCCAAACAACATCAAACATTGATACACACTGAAGAGTGCATTTATTTTTTTTATCACTCCAAGTATGTTGGAATATGCAAGGACTGTGGTTAAAATTAGAATGTATAAGGCATATTATAATTTAGTTCATACTAAAGAAGAAATTAACAGAAAATTGCTTGGTTCATACATGTTCCAAAATTTGAATGATCTCTTAAGTTAGACATAGATTTTCTATTTTGTTTTAATTTTGTCAAGGTATATTTCTGCCCTTCATGAAACTTAGGTACACATAACTTATGTCATTTATTTATGGTCTTTTATACCTAGTTTGTAAAATTGTAAAATAGCAAACTAAATGCAAAGAGTTTGCATTTGAAAATAATAAAGTAGTTGCCATATACAAATCTGGAATCTAGTTGCGTCTTCAATAACGTCTGCTATATATATGGTGGTTTTAAATTAATTGGTGGTTGTCATCTGGTTAAACACAAAATTTTCATTGTAATTGAGTGTACTTATTTAGAAGATAAAGAGCGTTGACTTCTAAGTGGTTTTCACCCTTGAGAACAATGCATTAGCAAATGAAACAGATTCTGTGAGGTCCTATATCCCATTGCAATTAAGACTGAACCTTGATTGGAATTCAAGCTCCACCTCTTACTGATCATTCAGTCTAGGGCAAGATTTTGACTGTCCCTATTTCCTTTCTCTTGTTTTTGTAGAATGGTGATTACAATGTTGAGAGCTTTTAGAAAGACTATATTAAAATATTAGCACAGTGTCTGACATCTAGCCAGAACTCAACAAATAGTACCTATTCTCAAGAGCCTTTTTGGTGAGAAGACACTAATATCCCCAGTTCTATACCTTCTAAAACATCTTGTTACTGAGCCAAGTGACGAGCTAGCCATCCTTACCACTGGCTTTTTATCCAAGATCCTTGGATTCTTAGGATACGTTGGAACTCCAAGGGGTCCAAGGGAGGCACTAAAACATCGTGCAAATGTTAATGATTATATATATGCATATATATATACACATATATATATGTATATATATGCATATATATATGCATATATATATATCTGTTTTGATGGGAAAAAAGATAATAAATTTTATTAAATTTCAAATTGGTATGGGCACAAAAATATTAAGGGCCACAGTTTAAGGATGAGACATGATACTATTTCATTAAATAAACTAGCAATTGATTAAGCCCCTGTTAACTGAAAATGAGTTTCAAGGCTTATTGTAGTGCATTAACTGAAGCCCTGAATTGCAGCTGGCTTCAGAGTGTGGGGGTGTGCTGTTAAGTGCTACCAGCAGGCCCTTGAAATGAAAAGAATTGGAGTTATTTTGGTATATTATTTTTACTTTAAAACATTTCTCTAGAATTAACTATATTAATATGTGTATATATATATATGTATATATATATATATATATATATATATACACATATTAATATATAGTCAACCAAAGGTTGCCTTGCCTAAAAAAAAAAAAAAAGTAAGCCACCTGGCAACAAAATAGGCAAGCGGTGTTGCTGAAGAATGCACTGGCATATTTCCAGCTAACTATGGCCTGCAGCATCACCATCAAACTGGAACAGTGGGCTCAGCACATTGCCCTCCCCGGTGTGGGTGGGCGTCATCCAGTATGTTGAAGGCCTGGATAGAACCACAGGTGGAGGAAGAAGGAATTCTCTTTTCTTAGCTTCTGTAAGAAATGACTCTATATTCTCAGTATTTATAACACACTAAAGGTTTATTTCTAGCTCACATCACAGCTTGATAAAGATCCAGAGTATCTTCTGGCAACTTTCCAAAGCAGTGACTCAGGGATCCAAGCTCCTTCCTTTCTGTGAGGCTGCCGTGTTCAGCGTGTGACTTCCAAGGCCACCACACAAGGAAAAAAAAAAGTGGACGATGTGTCAAAGGCTTTATGTCCAGGTTTGGAAAGGCCTTGTACCTCCTTTATCTCATTGGCCAGAACCCAATCACATGGGCCTGAACTCACGGTGTGGAGACTGGGAAATGTAGTCTTGTGTGCACAGAAAGAGGAACTAAAACTGTCGAGAAGCTATTCAGTCTCTACCACAAGTACGTGGAGTGCCGTCCACCTAGGGGAAAATCAGGGAACGCTTCCTGTAGAAGTCCACTGCATCCACAAGGTTTTTTTTTTTTTTTTTTACTGCCTCACTGCTAAGCTGAGACGTCTCATTTCATCTTTTCCTGCCCTGGGACTGCAATTTATGCCATTGCTGGATTGGTTCTCGTATCTTTGAACTTGCACTAGCTTTTCTGTGTCTCCTGGCAGGAAGAGACCATGGGACTTCTCATTCTCCATAATCGTGAGAGTCAATTCCTCATAAAAATCCTCCCCGTATATATCTATATGTCTATATTGCCATATAAAGAGATAGATATACTTCCTATTGGTTCTGATTCTTTGGAAAATCCTGAGTAATACAGTGACTTTATATCTTGTTAAAGTGGTAGAAAAAATATTGAGCCTAGTCTCTTTCAAATCACAAATACATTGTCAAGAACCTTGTCAGTTTACAATCCCTTATTTTTTATTTTTTACACCTACAGCACCTGGTCTTCCTAGGTGATCTCCCAACCAAGTAATAACCAAGCCTGACCCTGCTTAGCTTCTAAGATCAGACAGGATTGAGCTTGTTCTGCCAGGTGGCTTACTTTTGACTAAGTTGTCTTGTGGATTATTTTTGTTAAGCTCTAGTGAAACAAACTATAATGTATGTACCATATTCATCTTATGCACTGTGTTTTATGAGAATTAATTTCCAGAGTCTACTTTTCACTAACAGTAGAATATAATCTATTTTCACTAAGATACCATCATCCGATATAGAGTGAAAAAAGAAGTAGTAATTTTCTTTAATTATCATGTATGTTTTCTAAGCATAAAAGCCGTGGGCAGCACTTCTCAAATACCATTCTTTGTTTTGACGGCAGCCTGTGACAAGGAGAGGCTAGTCATTAACAAAACAAAAATGAAAGATGGGTCCGAAGACGAGAAAAACATGTAGAGTTAGAGGTAATAAAATGCACAGAGTTACTGTGAAACCTGCCTTGGCTACTCACTACCTCTGTGACCTTGGGTAAATCACTTAACCCCTGAAACTCAGTTTATTCATCTCTAAAATGGGAGTATGGATTGCTTTCTATGGAGCTGCAAACACAGATGTTTACATGCGCCAATTAGGCCATGTGAATGAGTGGTACTGTCCAATGTAACACAAGAGAGTGGGTAAGCATTTAGATAAAATATCAGATTAATAAGATGTTAATGAATATTAGACAGTGATGGTAGTTTGGCGACATGAGAGTTCTCGGCCACGTAAGATTAAAAAACAGTGATGCATTCTGCTATCCTCTTTCAGAGATTCTTAAAAAATGCCAGTACACTAAATTCTCTGAAAAATCTTGTAGTGAAGACAATTGATTTCACCGGTTGAACCTAGCATTTTCCAGATATACTTGAAGAAGAAACTCTCAACAGCTCCATGGAATGAAAGTTTTGCAACACAATTTGAATGTCTATCCTTTGGGGTGTCAAATGAGAAAACTGAAGGTGAGAGAGGCAAACAATTGCACCCTATGTTGCACAACTTTTTGCTCAAGTTCCCTGACTCCCACCCATAATGCGCATACCTCCACACCCCAAAGCACATTCCAAGTACAGCAGGTCCTCATATAACGTTTCATTCAACATTATTTTGTTATAACATTGATGAAGAAAAAAAGTTGACTCACACCTGAGATCAATAATGAACATGTGAGATAAATTGCATGCCTAAATTCCCCCAGTCAGAGTGAGTATGAATGTGTGTGTGTGTGAGTAGTTCTGTGACAGAAGGGTGTCCTGTCCAGGTGAGTTTCCGCCTTGCATCCTGAGACATCAAGATACCCTCTGGCCATCCTCTACTATGAACTGGAATAAACCAGTTGGAAAATAATTTTCTTATTTGTTTTCTTTCATCTTTCTTAAATGTAAGTATAGCTCACATTTATTTCAATGCTTGATATTATGTGTTTGGGTCTTTACTTGGAAGTTTGGTGATATTTTTGTGACCAGAAATATGCCATAGAAGCTTAACCCTTACTTATATCAATTAACCTGCGGTAACATTGGTTTCATTATACGTCGTTTCATTTCAAGTCGCAGTTTCCAAGGACCTATCAACGATGGTAAGTGAGGACTTACTGTACTTATCTAGTTTTGCAGCCGCTTGGAGATTTGCGTTCTCTCCATTGCGGTTTGTTCTTTTGGTACTGGTTGAGGATAGAGCATGTGAGGTGAGAATGAGTTGGACAGATTATGCTGTAGGGGAGTATGTATATCTCTCAAGTCCTGATTTTAGAGCACCGGTAGGTTTTAATCATGAAAGGAAGCATGTGAGCCAAAGTCACAATCTGAGCTAAGATGTCTGAATTCTTCCAGTAAGAGTAAAGAGCAAAATTAATTTGGACAATAAAAAAATGTATGGTAACCTTACATCAACAACATAATTAAGATGTGGAGCCATAATGTGGGCTTTGGCCTCAGTTATTTTACCCTTTCCTTTCAGAGGAAGTGCCTTGAGCCATCGACTGCTCCCAGCTGAATGGGTAATAGACCCCTGACATATCCTGTTTCTGGCAATTGCCCTGGACATAATTCTTTGTTTACAGCACTGCTGTAGAAAACTTGATGACTACTTCGAAGAAAATAGAATTAGGACCTAAGGACCTAGTTAAAATCAACTTAGTAGAACATAGACATAGCTTTGTGTAGAGCTGGCAAATATAGCCATGAGAGAAAGTAGCTTCAATGTACACCCGGAGAAACTATATATTCTACACATATTATGTAAAAGGCAATTATGGCCTAGTAATCTGCAGTGTATCACTACCTAGCAATCAGATTGACGTGTTCTAATGAGACCCATGTTGTTTGTAATCAGACTGGCATTGCTTATTCAGATCTCTATTCCACAAGATGCACTTTTAAATGGCTCAGATTGCACCAGATGCTATAAGAAATAGTGTTCCATTTTATTTCATTACCAGCATTTTTCCCTCTTCCAATTAGCATAATTTAAAATCAGCCAGAGGCAAATGTGAGGGGCTGAAAAGTTGCAAAGAAGTTCAAGAAATACTTGATAGGAAAAGACAAGAAGACACACATGCACATAATTTTTTATATGGGCAAGGGAACATTACAATTAATAGAGTTCTTTGCTTTAAATTGCTCAGAATTTATTTCTGTGACTTATTGAAATATTAGAATCTCTCAAGAGGCTAATTGCCCTGTAGTTAGTTCCTTTTTGTTTAGACATTATCTAGTGGATGACATAATAAAACCACTATCTCATTTACTATTCAGTTAACGTTTAATTGAATTCATCCTTTCCCCCCTCAAAATGACCGTGAACTTAAGAATCAAAACAAATGATCATAGTAAAATGAGAAAATCCTTATAAGTTGCCTCTTTATAACTTAGGTCCTGGCTGTTTATAAAATATCTGAAGTTAAAGTCTGAGCTGACACAATATATAATTTTCTTTGATGTAATCTGCCATGATGCCAGAAACAGGACTTGATTTTAAAATAAGGATTGGCATCTGATATCAAGAGACTGATTTTCCAATGATTCGCCTCCCCACTATCTTTGCATCATCTTCTCAATAAGCTATAAATTCCCCAGGCTGTATTTTGGGCTTTTGCTGATAGTTCACCCAGCACTCACTCTCCCTTGATTCTCTTCCTAATAGCAACTAACAGATTTTAATTGAGGATCTTTGTTCTCCCTTTATATCATTTGAGTGGAATTGACCATACCCAGCTAAGTTACCCTAACGGGAAACCTTTGACATGCAATGACTACTTCAGAAGAGGTCCAATCAGAGTGAAATTTGAGACTTCTTTTCCATAATGTGGGAGGCAATCTTTTTGAAACCCTACCTTACCACTGCATAGACAAAAGGCATCATTTCTGCTGGAATCATGAGAAAAAATCATCCTTAGAATGAAGGTGATATACATAGGTAAAGAGAATTGAACAGAAATAGAGTGTACTTGAACCAGCTTGTACCAACCAGCTCACGAGAGTGGACTATCAAATTTTCGGGAATCTTGTGAGCTGATAAACATCATGTTGGTAGCTTGTAACTGGCCATGGTGGGAATATTTACACCATGGAAATCTGCAAACACTAAAAATCAGGGCTGCTGCTCTTTTTCTTCTCCTATTCCTCCACTTTCTCCTTCTTTTTCCTCATCCCCCTACCTTCAGAATTGGTTGTTAAAAATTTACTAGTTTTCTGCTGGCTATACTTTTAAATGAACTGTGCCTGAAACATGTAAAACTCCTCACTTTTCATATGAGAAGTCCAAAAGTCTCCTTTATCATTAAGTCAGTTTGACCCAGATGATTTTCTGTTACTATTAAACAAAAGCTTATCCAAGATGGCCTGCAAAGTTCTCCAGGATAATGAGAGCTAACGCTTCTTAGCCTTTACTAAGGACCAAGAACTATGCTAAGTGTGAATTCACCAAATCACAAACATACCACCCACCCCTACAAAGAAGGTATTTTTATTATTTCTAATTTACACATGAAGAAACTAAACCACGCAGTACAGATATAACTTGTCCACATTTCAAAGAGACCTTCTTAGAGTTTTCCAAATGCATCAAGCCTTTCCATGCCTCAGAACCTTACCTATGCTGTTTCTTCTTTCTAAAGACTGTGTCCACTTAGTTGATGCCTACTCATCCTTCAGGATCCTGAGTCAGTGCCTCATGGAGGTCTTCTTCCTTTTTGCTTGAGCTGGGTGACTCCTCACATCACACTGTGCCCACCTTGCATACAGTGTTTTTAGCACTAGACAGTTCTTATTGATTTTCTTGTTGGATCCCCTCATTAGACTTTAAGATCAACAGACTCTTAGAAATCTTAAGATTTTATTTATTTTTCTTGTCTATATCTTTATGCATCACAACAGCTACGTGGTAGATGCTCAAGCAATGCTGGCTGAATTACATGAGTGAATAAATGAATAAATAAATGAATAAATAATTACGATTTGTTCTTACTGCATTGCAGTTCAAGGAAAGAAGAAATACTCTGTCATTGCCCTTAGCACATATTCTCAAACTAAATATGTGAATCATTATAAAGCTATCAAAACTCCTTATTTTCTTTCTTCTTCATTTTTCTCATCTTCAGTATCCCCATCCTCATTACCAGGTATCAGGCAGACAGAAGTATGTACTGAGGGATATTAGAAAGATAATTGACTTTGTGTCAAATAGATTGGTCATGAATCCTACTTTCATCATTTGTTGCTTGAGTCATCTTAGGCAAATTTCACATTCTCCTTATATATAAAATGGGAATGATAGTTAAAGTAACTGTGTGACAATAAATATTTGATATAAATGGCCAACTACATGGTGATAGACGTTTAAGAAATGGTAATCTTTATTTACATGTCCTACAATCTTAGCCATGTTTTGCTTTCACATTTCCTGATGATAACCACCTAATATTTAGTATCTGCTTTCTGTTAACTTTGTTTGGATATTACAAATTACTTCTATATTCTACTAATACTAATCTTAATTATAATTAACAATAGCTACAAACATTACTGTGTACCATGGTACATTGGAGGCTAACAAAAATGTTTAAGCTAAAACCCTATCACTTAGGGGTTTGTAAGAAATTTCTTATTTTTAGAGTCAGGCTAGTATTTATCTTTGGATCCTTTCCATTTTTCGTTTTTTAAAATTAGTCTCTCTCTCGTTCTCTCTCTCTCTTTCTTTCTCTCTCCCTCTCTCTCTCACTTTGTCTCTCTCTCTCTCTCTCATCTTTGTGACTGAAACTTGCTCACAGGAAATCAGAATGTGAGACCGAACTATAACAGGGGCAATGTATACTTACTTTGCCATGTTTTTATATTTCAATTTGGAATAAATGGTTTGAAAATTAAAAAAAAAAACCTGGGCTGATTTAACAACTTGGACTGAGTAGCTAATGTGTTACATATGGTCTTAAGATTGAATATGACAGACTTTGAGAAATATCCTGTTGACTCTTGTAAATGTCATGTCTTAGCCATTGGGCCAGGCCATTTACAATGGGTGGAGATTTTGCCCTGGATGGAAGGTTAGTTACTGTCAATCACCCTGGAAGGAGGAAGTGCTGAGGCTAGACATGAGTTGGCCCTGGGACTGGCGCAGAAGACATTTTCTTCTATGGGGCTCTGAAAGGAGAAGCAAGGTGGTCATACACTCTAAGCATGAGAGTGTTTGTGTTTCCAGTGGTGAAAATGGACTGCGAGACAAGAGGGGCATTGGCCTGCTAAGGAGACCTAAGGGAGAATCTGGGCATTTGGGGTATAGCAGTTAGTTGTGAGTTGTTCCCTGTAACCCTAAACTTTCCTTAAATTGGGGTAAGTCACATGTTCTCTACTTCCTTTCCATTTGTGATATGAAGAATAAGGTTGAGCAATAAGCTCATGATAAGACCATGGAGGAGGCAGTGGGGATCAATAGTGAAAAATAGTTACCCAAAAGAAGAGTACTACCGTGAAGATTGTCAGCAACATGGAAGAGCTGAGGGGAAGAGCTCGACAGTTGTTCTAGACTACATGGGAGGCAGGATGCTGCAAAATGCTCAAAAAAGTTTGAGAAGGCAATTGGCTAGGAATTGGCTGGAAAGAGTTCAAATCATAAAGTCTGGACATGAAAAAGAAAATGTAACGTTATTTTGTAGCCACAGGCAAGTGAGGTAGGTGACTTTTAAGTTATAAATAGCTTTCTTATCTTATTTAATTCTTACCTCAACCAGGTTGCAAGTATTATTACGTCAGTTTTACAGCTACAGCTACAGCTGTAAAACTGAGTATTAAATAGATTAAGCATTTGCTCAAGTTTTAACTGCTTGTAAAATGGCTGCGCTGAGATTTGCGCCATATGCTTCTGCCACCAAAGATGACGCTCTTCCTATAATACCATCACACCTCTTGAGAGAGCAAAATAGAACTGGAGAGGAATGTGTGGTTCACTGGTTAATTTCCTATAACATTCCCACCAAATGGACCTTTGAAATATTGCTTTTCATTTTTTTCAGCAGTTCTTTTGGTATAAGAAATCCATCATTATTGTTATCTGTCCAAATGTCTTGATGAAGGAGAGGAATGTAGGGGAAATTGGTGTCTTCATGAGAATCAGTAGCATTTCAGATCCTAAGTAAGACTTTTAATTCTCTGGTCAATGGCCTGAAATTGATTTTCTCCTAGCTGTAGACCACTGTGATAGAAAATCTACTTAGTGTAATAGGCACTCTGTGCTTGATGCTGTTGGAAAAAAAATATATCATGTAGTTTAGAAGATGCTAGATCTAGCCTGAACTCTGCCACAAAGAGCTCTGTGAGCATGAGCATGTCACTCATGACTCTTTATTTATACTAAAACCAGCACTTAGGCTTCCTAAACTCTACTACTTTTCAGCTCTAAAATTCAATGTATACTTTAAATTTCTTGGTTCCTAGGTATAAGTTACTGAATGTAAGAATGTTTATACACAGACACAGAAAAGAAAGGCAGCACTGATATTTAGCAGATATGCCCTGGTACAGCTGTAGCCATTGCTACAATACTTAAGTACTCCCATGCCAGCTAGTACATGGCTTCTGTTCAGAAGCACCCTCAGCAGCTCCTGTTACCCCGTTTGTCCTAATTATCCCCCTATGTCACCCTGTAATCACTGAATCAAAGTATTTCATGAAAGTTTACTATTTTTGAAAGCTTTACACATATTTTCACAAGTATAAAGTAACAATAACTCTGAATAAAGACTTGGGCCATAAAAAATAGTGAGGAAAGTGAGAAAGAAAGAGAGAGAGGGAGAGAGACAGAGAGACAAAGAGAAAGAGAGAGAGAGAGGCAGAGAGAGAGAGAGAGAGAGAGAGAGAGACAGACAGACAGACAGAGACAGAGAGACAGAGACAGAGAGAAACAGAGAGAGAGATAGACAGAGAGAGAGATAGAATAGCTATCACTGAAGATTAATAAGATCTACCTGAAGACAATATACTTGACGTAAATAGTCTCCTGTGTCATTCTGTGTTTTTTCTCTTTTTTTCCCCCTCCTTTTTCTCATTTCTACTTATTTCTTTTTCATCTAAGAATAAAAAAAGAAATATTTTTTCAGGTTTGTCCTGCCTATTTTACCTAAGACTGTCAATAAAACAGAGCTTTGAATAGTTAGATATCTTTCATTAAGAAATTAGATTTCCAGTACTTTGAGAATGGAAACACACTGAAAGGAAAAAAAAAAATCTTGTGCTCTAAGTGTTTCTTTTATTCATTCCTATTTTTAAAAAATGAACAAAATGTTCCTTAGCATCGTGGATGGTGAAGAGAATAAGACACTCACAATGCGAGGTCTTTCCCTGTTCTGCAGCCAGTGTTCCTTACAAAAAGTAATCTAATAATTCTCTATTCCACTTAGGACTATAGGAGCTTGGACATTTCTAGACATTTTAAATAATTCGCCCAATGACCTTTCTAGCCCTTCTGATTCAAGCATTGTTATTACGCTTGCTTGATGGAAATTTAGGTGGACTGAAGTTGAGTGAGATCTTCGATGCTAATATATACCCTGCTGGTGTGTGGTTTTTTCTTATAAGTCGGCCACATTGTCCAAAAAGGTCCCCAAAATTACAAGCACAGGGTTCTGAGTTTTTGTTCTTCTGATTGATGTGAACAAGTTTCAGAAAGCTCTCTGAAGTTTTTTGAGGATCTATCGCTATTCTTGACAGAGTTTCATAGTTGATTGCTTTGAAGCCCACTTATCTTCCTTAGCTGATTGAAGATGTTGCTGATGTGCTTTTTTAATTAGTTTGTGAAGTGGGTGGAGTTGCAGCAAAGTCAATTTCATCTTGCTGAAATCCAATCAATGCTAGTTGACTGAATGACTTTAGTTTATTTGGCTGATTGATTGTGGACTTCTTCAGGAGCTGTTTTCTCTTATTTTCAATTTTGATGATTAAAAAAAATGATTTAATTACAGAAGTCACTTCTATGTTGCTTAATATGTTGGCATAAACTTTACTCCACTTTTCCACCTTACATATAGCTTATAAGGCACACAACACAATTCTGCTGAATTCAATGATAGTTGCTGTTACAAATTATAAATGAGACAACACAAGTGTCTCATTTGATTTTTCATTCCTTTACTGTATAGACAAATATTTATAGAAAGAAAAGATTGCCCTAACCTTTACAAAAATATTTACACTGTACTAACTTTTATACTGATTTACTTTAAGGTTTTTGTGATGCTTATTTTGCAAATCCTTTCACTAGTTAAAATTCCTTATTTAAGTAATGAATAGAAAATGGTGGTTCCCATTTATTTGGAGAAGAATTATTTTGACTGCCTGCCTGGGCATCAAGCTGAAATGCTTACAAAACCATTTCACATCCCAAACAACAACCAACCAAATTTTGTTTCTGTCAAAATAATAGAAACAAATGGTTCCAGCGCAGAAATGCTGCTAGTAAACATTTTCATCAGAACCAAGTACTGTGGCTATTAAAATTCATCCAAATTAACTGTTTATTTTTTAAACAAATGCCTTCTTTGTAAAATATTTTCCTGAAAGATATCACTAACCCTGTGGGTGAGTTCACTTATGTGAAAGGCCTATGATTCATGAAAGCTTAATTAAATAGAGAAGACTTTTGGTAAACGTCTCTCTAAAAGGCAATGTTAAGCCTGCGTTTTTAAGGTGGCAGTAAAAACTTGTTCTGAAGTATTATTTCCAATGCCATGTTTAAAGAAATTCTACAAGCTGATTCATGAAGAACTTGTTTAGGCCATTGTTAGTTAAAGGTACTAAGCTACCCAAGTTAAGTCCTAAACTGGATTCAGGTCCTTGTTTTTGTTTTGATTGGTTTGGTCCTGAAATGTCTGAAGGGGACAGAGGGAGTGGGCAAACATTGGAATAGATGGATTGGTGTCTACTCCCATGGCTTAGCTTGAAGAACTAATTCTGAGACCAGAAAAAAGAATATAAGTTAGCTGTTACCACATAAAATCTGCATGTAAACTATTCTACAATGCCACACACAGTTGAAGCTTCTGCATATGTCATATACACTAATATTCTATTGGTCAAAACAAGTTATATGGCCAAGCTCAAGATCAAGGGTAGAGAAGTACAGTCCACCAGACAAGAGATCTAAGCAAGTCACATGGCTAAGACCAACATCAATGAGTGAGGACATATTCTCCTATTGAGAGAAAAAGGGAAGTGAGTAAATGCTTCCTGAACAATATTAAAATCTATCACAAATGGTGAGGCCAGAAAGTAAAGAATATATGTTCATGAACTATTCATGAGCCAGGTGTTGTGACTTCTTGCTTACTTTTATTCTTGGATCCTTTTCTTTTGAGGAAGTTAGCTGCCATACTGTGAAGACACTCAAGCAGTTCCATAGCAAGGTGCACATGGTGAAGAACTAAAGACTCCTACCAACAGCTATGCAATGGAACCAACTTAGATGAGGGGCCTCTAGCCTTCTTCACTCAAGTCATCAGATGACCATAGTTCTGGCTGGCTGGCATCTTGACAACTTCATCAGAGACTCTGAGACAGAAATGCCTAGCCTCTCTCTAATTCTGATTCTAAGTAATCATGTGTTCTATGGAATCCAAGCTGGGTAAGGAGAGATGTGAGCCCATTAGGGAGACTGACAGGCATGTTAAAGTCAATCAACTTGAAGTCCAAATGAAGATTATTAACAAATTGTTGGAATGAGAGTGGCATTTGAATATGTGAGTTGGAAAAATAGAGCTGATAGAGAACACAATACTTAACATCAAAAAAGTGGAAGTAATATCATTATAGGTATAAAAATTTTGAGATCTAGTTTGTTAGGATCATGAGAGTTGATAGCCAAGGTGATCTGAAGAAGAGATTGTTGAGAGTGAGAAGCTAGAGTCATGCGTAGATTATTTTCTTAGATGTTGAAGCTACCAAGAGTGATAACAGGGACAGAGTGAATTCTGGCAAGAAGAGTAGTAAGCTGGGTGCTAACATTTGCAGTGAATGTAGAGGCCTCATTGGACACTGGTTATGAGTACAACAAGGAGGGATACTTGATGGTGCTGCCTGATCTATGAGGCTCAAAAGAGCCTGCAACTTTAAGGAAGAAACAATAAAAAATTATGTGGAGGCACCTAAGAGGAGCATGGGAAATACCACCATACGCCCAGATGCCAGGGTGCTTGGAAGCAACAGAAAAACCGTATCATTGTTGGTGAGGGCTGTTGGAGAAATAGCATTTTTAGACAATGGCTAGCTTCCAGTTAGAGAAAGAAGGTAAATGACTCCCTTGTAGAAAATTGTGATTAAAAGGAATTTGGCTGATAATAGACTCTAAATTACAGATGAAAGAGTGGACCTGGAGGTGTTGAATAGCAGAGGGGTGTTGGAAGACTGGGTCAGAGTAGGAGATTATAGGAAAATAGAGGGATAAAAACCCAAGTGACAATGGAAACCCGGAAGTCCTAACTTTCTGAAAACGGCTGTAGAGATTTTAAAGCATGCTGGGATTAGACATGGTGGCCTTTTAGATAAGGGTGTATAATGAACTCTGCTTATAGCCTTCTCTCAAATTGTTCTTGGCCAATTTGGAGGGTTGAGGTGAGTGGTGACAAGGCTGCAGGAGAGGGGATCTTATCGGGAGAACATGGAGTTTGTTGGCCACCCTGAATCCCCTTGAGGGTGGTACAGGGTTATAGGAGATACTCTGAAGGTAGCAGGTGGTGCCATAGTCCAAACACAGCACAAACAACAGAACCTATAGTTGGCGGCCTCCCTGGAGCTCCGAAAGTCCTAATTTAAATCCTGGGTTGCTGAGCACTGTCTGCTTTACTGATGCATCAAAGTACCAAGTACCTTAGGGTTCAAAATGAGGTCAATAAAATACTGCATCCCTCCTGCTCACCACATGACAAAGAAGGGAAATTTGAGTCAAGACTAAGCATTTGATCCTTCATTGCTTTTTTCTTCCCTCATCTCTTCTTAAATTAGGCTCGAAAGGCTAAAATTATTTTCCTGAAAGTCTTCAATTATGATTATGCTCCAGTGAGAGGATTTAACTTCTGGAATGGTTTCTGGAAGCCAGACAGTGCTTCTTCACCTCTAGCAGAAAACACTGATGGCAGGAGGGGGAATCACGTAGCCAGCCATCCTCGCTGTCACGGAGGTGCTCCGAAGACCTGGCAAGACAGACGCTCAGTCTTGTCCTGCGAGTTTCTTAGTCTGTTAAATCTCTCCGGGGAGCCTGGGGGAATAAATAATTAATGGTTGCAAAGCATGAAACCCAAAGTGTTATGGAAACCGAAGAGCAATGACAAAGGGACTCTCCTTGTTGGTTACTCAGCTCCAGCACTTGGTGGCAGCTCTTGGAACAGGCCACCCACTCAGGCTTCAGCCAGGTTAGACTGAGAAATGAGCTAACTTTCCCCAGTGACCCACTTGCCTGCCTTGACCCTGTTGTTAGCTCCTTGACGCCCACGCATCTGCCTTTGCCTTATTCTGTCCAGCCAAGAGAGAAACAGATCTGATTAAACGCTCATGTGGTTTCATTTCATGCATTTTATTCTTTCATTTATCTATTTAACATTTATCATATACCTACACTGTTTGGCCCAGTTCCATAGGTGGAGGGATCCCAGTTTGAGCCGAAGCTGCGTGGACATGTGGATGGCCGCATGCGCACATATCTCGGCAAGTGGGAGAACCAGTGGGGCAGGCTCCTCAGGACTCTTTGCACTGGAGCTGGTGAACCTTGACCCCTTGGGAGTAGTGGAGGGCGGGGAGCAGAACAAACTTGACCTAGAAACAAGAGTTTTTACCCCTGTCTTCAGCTTCGATTTTGTTGTCTCTGGTCTGGATTTATTCATCACATATTTTCTGTGACATATTTCAGTATATTCAGTAACATGGATTTCTGTGTGTATATATTCCGTAATATGGATTTCTGGTTTTCTGCAATACCTGAAAGATTATTCTTTGTAAGATATCATGGCCCAGAGTGTTCCGAGTTTCATGGTGTCCTAAGTATATGACACTTGGAATAGATCACTTTTTAATACTCTTCGACTCGACAAAATTATTTTCAGTAATAATCATGTAATAATAATCATTTTTTAATTCATTCTTTGATTGGAAAACAATTTTAAAAGAAATGTTAATTTCATGATTATTAAAATACAGTACAATATTTACTATAGAAATTAAAATTTGCAACTACCAAACAAAACCATCAATTTGCATTATATTTCTTTTTCTTTTTTTCTTTTTTTTTTAAATTTCAAACACAAAAATTCCAAGTGGTCATACAGAATGATAAAATTGCAATAACTTGCCTTTCCACATTTATAATCACTATTCTGTCATTATTTTGAACCTACTGTTTAAATGCAGAAATATGTAATATCTGGGGAATTGAAGACACAGACTACTCCCAAAATGAGATGGACTGATTCCAAATGATGTCTTATTTTTCAAATGAAATTCTGTAGCTGGGTCTATGTGTTTGGAGACTATCTAAGGATAAGTAACAAACTGGCTCTTTTGGAGCCTGTATTTTTCTTGCTAATGTTGTTTTGTTCTTATTATTAAAACTCAACCGTATAGAACTTAGATCCACCAAAGATTTTTTTTTTTTTTCTGGGAGGAGTAGTTTATTATTGTTAGAATTGCCAGTGCATAGGGACGGTAGAAAGCAGATGGACTTTTAGTCAGTTTTATTATTTTTAGTTCTCTGCAGACAGTGCACCCCTGCATTGCTGTCACCTAAGGTGGGCCACTCCCATTTTCCCATCATTCTCACTCTACCACTACTTTGGGAAATTCTAGAACAAAGCAAATGCGGACAGAAAAAGGAAGATTCTCTCTCATGGGTTTACAGACCGCTGCTCAATTTTGCCACTTAAGAGTGTTTCATTAGAACCTGGCAGGTGATAACTGTGGCTGACAGGAAAAGTGATGCCCAGAGGGAGGGCCAGGTATGTCCACAAGCCTTAGCAGGGCCATGGTGCCTGCTGGGCAGATCGACACTGCTGGATACATTAGAAATGCTTTGTAGGTAGAGGGGCTGCTTTGCAGAGGTAGAATCCTGTACTGGCAGGTTAGGGCAAGAGTCAGCTCTTTTAGGTTTCCCCAAAGTGGGTAGACAGAAAAACGTTCCGCCTTCAGAGAGCACACAGTCTAAGTAGAACAAAAACCAAATGAATAAACATTGTAATAGAGTATAATATAATTTACTTTAAGATGGTGTATAATTTGATAAGTGGAAGCCAGGCAAATGTGTATGAGATATTTGGGAAAGTTTTCTAGGAGAAATGACACCTGAACTGACTCTTAAATGAAGAGGAAGAGATAATGACCCTTAAGACTTACTTTTTTCCTATTGTGGCTTCAGAGGTGGCTCTTGTATAGATAAGATATCTGGGGGTGTGGGTGATTCCAAAGATCCCCTTAAATTAAATGAGATTATAATACCCAAGGTTTATTGAGCATTCACACCGTGCCACATAGAGTACTCGGTGAGTTATAATACTTAACATCTAATTTTATCTCACTACAGTCCTATGAGGTAGGTGTTGTTATCGTCCTTAGTTACCAAGAGAAGAAACTGAGGCTTTGGACAGCCAAGCAACTTGCCAGAGGTCATAAACTAATAAGTGACAGAGACAGGATTTGAATACAAATAGTCTGGCTTCAGAGTTCAGGATTTAATCTTGTAATTGCCTCCTAAAAACAAGTAGAGGAAGACATCTGGATGACTGTTCACTTGAAGCCCACAATTTCCCCTTCCCCTAAACTGCATGGAAGACTGGTGTTGTCCTATAGGTAGTCAGCTGATCTGTGATTGACCAATACACGATCCTTACCAGTGACCATGCCGATGGGTAAGGTTCAGGCTCCGTGTTCGAATTCCTTCTCTGCTACTCCCTGGCATTGTGATCTTGGGTAAGTCATGTATCCTTTCTGAGCTTAGTTTCCTCATCTATAACATGGGGCTACTATAACCTCAGAATTCTTCTGAAGATTAAATGCAAGTAGGGGAAATAGCACCTGGCTCGTAGTAGACACTTCTTCACGTGCTGCTCTGACATATGCCAGAGTTAAGTAAGCAGGGCATATAGCTACTTGCTTCTGAAGGAAATTTAGCTGGCATTCAATTTCACTCTTCCGCAGTGACAGATTTTGAATCCTAAGTAAAAGACCCCAGGATTGCTATTTATTTAAAACAACAAACACCTGTCATTGCTCAAATTAGAAACACTTGCAGAAGCATGCTGCAAAATATTTATAAATTCTCAAATGTGTTTTAATTGCTGTTAAGTAAAATGAATTCAGCTGTAGTTTTTCACTGTATAAAAAGACGACTTCATTCCTTTCTCCCTATCCTAATTATAACGGTTAAATATTGAATTTGTGCAGCCAATTGCACCGTATTAGTGATAAAGGGAAGTTTGGGATTGGAGGGAAAGATGAAGGTGTTAGAGAGACATGGCATAATGTGAAAGAGACACTTTATATTCCAGACGAAAATGAGGCCGAGACAGTATATCTCTATTTTGTCTCCTACCTCCAACCCACAGTGGGAAATCCATTACATAATTTGTGAGGTGTGTTTTTGTTTTAATTCATTGTCTTAATCTGAAGATGTTCATGTGTTTTCTCATCATTTTTGTTTCTTCCTAGAATCCTGGGGGAAATAAGAACAGTTTTATCTCAAAAAAATAAGTAATGCAGTCTACTTCTGTTGGTTATGCCTTTTTAAAAATTGTACTCCTGACCCATTTTCTACTAAGCTTTTTACACATTAAAGTCTTGAGTGTTATCTGTACTTCATTTAAAATAATTTATTGGTGGGAGAGTCATAAACCAAGAACCACTCAGGTCAAATTCAATCTACAAATATGTGTTATTTGATATTTGAAAACTTTTGAGTAAATATTTTTTAATTGGAAGATTTCACATAAAATCTTTGTGTTTGCTCTCTCTTAACAAAAATGGGATATGAAGCAAACCGTTTCTTCTGTACCCTCTGGCAGTGTTCAGGTGTAGTTTCTGTATCAGCAGTGTCTAGGTACTTGGTGGAAATGCAAATTCATGTGCCCTCTCAGAATACTCGGTCAGAAACTCTTGGAGAAGGTCCAGCATCCTGGATTTTAACCACACTTCAGGTAATTCTGATGCAGACAGAACATGAGAACTGTTGGCCGAGGCAGCAATCCGCAGTGACTCCTCAAGCAGGCACCTTTCCACTAGTCTTTGATATTCCAGCTTGTCATAGGCCCTGCAGTGGACGTGAGCCTGTATACATACTCGCTTGCCCTTGCCCTTCTTAGGGACAATCTCCTAACCAGTCCCTGGGACCAGCCAGCTTCATGGGTGTGTGACCTTTGCAGTCACAGCACCCCACTCTCAGAAGAGGGTTGAGTTGCGTTAAATGCTCTGCTGTTCTGTCTTGAGATTCTTAATAAATTTACCTTTGAATTTGTGTTCTGTCAAGTGAAGTGCGATAGACAATGAAGCACGTGTGTGAGCAGACAAGATCCACCAGTTCACAGCATGCGTGGGCTCAGGCTAATGGGAACAGAGGGGTAGTGGGTGGCATTCGTGCTGTGCAGTTGGCCTGGCTGCCCCATGCACATGTGCATTCTCGGGGCCATTCAGGGCTCCAAGGGAGAGAGAGAAAACACAAATAGGCAACCAGAGCAGGAACTACTGGCGGTCAGGCAGTAAATTTTGTCAGTAAATTATTACAAAATGATAGTGGACGCATGGAGATTGCAATAAAGCACATCAAGGAGTTGTTAGAATTCTTCAAAGACTTTAGAATCCCTGGGTTTGAAAGCCACTGCACCACTGCAAAGCAAATATCACAGGCTTAGGAATAAAAATTTAAGTTAAAAGATGCTCACACTTGATAGAAGAGAACACTCTGTTATATGACACTGTGGATTAACCAACTATTAACAAGAAAGCGATTGTACGACTAATGTTTCTTTGTAATTGAAAATAGAGTGATAAAATGCATAAACAGGCATTTAAATTATATATAAACCATGAAGCCATTTTTAGTTTCCTGTATGACCTCCGCAAGTTACAGAAAATGTCAGAGGAAACATTAAAATGCCATTGTATAAATTTACACTTAAAATTAAATTCAGACTTACACAAAACTGATTTGTATGAAGTTAAAATATTTTAGAAGATTGTTTAGTAGGAATCATCAGCTTTAGATGCACTAAAATTTATATTTCCAAATAACTTACCTAAAATTTATCTTAGTATTGTCACAGCCTAGAAAATTCTATTAATGGCTATATAAAGTAACAGTTGCATTGGTATAAATAAGGATTCTTCTCAAAGTTAAAGTGATCAAAAATCATTTGCTATTATTCACTTGCCAAGAGTGAGTGCCTTCAATTATATTGCTTGAAAATGAAGTTGCAAAAAGTATAAATTTGATTGATCTAATAAATGAGTAGGCAGTAAAAAGAATCAGAAAAATTTTATAATCAATTCAGAGATCATATTTATATTTGTTATTAATGGAGTATTGACTTATTAGTATTATTAACTTTACAAAATATGACAAAAATTTTATTTGCAGTTTGTAAGTTTGTAAGTTGTTACACATATATTACTGCTTCCCCTGGTATATTTTGTTGTAATATAATGTTTTTAAAAATAAAAGCTTCGTATATTAGTGTCTTAAATAACATTTTCCCACTGCTTTTTGAACAAGAGTTCCTGAATTTTCATTTTGCACAGGTCCCACAAATTATGTAGCTGCTCTTGCTTGTGACTTCTGAGGAAGCCACCCTTGGGAGTAGAAATAAAAAAGAACAATAATAAACAATGTCAGAAGACCCAGTTTCCAAATTCAGCTCTGGGAAATTCTGTAAGACATTTTGTGTTTTCAATGTGCTGAAGGCAAAGATGGTGCCAAGATAGTTATAGAGTAAAGAATAATAAAATAGGAATAATATGGAAACTCTATTTGCATCCTGAATGGATAGAAAGCTATAAAGGAAAGTGGTGGGGGGGAGGGCTAATTTGTGTGCAGGTTACATGCGTACTAGATGATATCACTAAATCAACATTTATTATGATAATGGTATTGTGGTTATATGTCCCGCTCTTAGAAAACGCATGAAAATTTTATGTGTGATGTTTTATGATGCTTCTCAAATAGTTAAACAAAATGGAGGGCAGGGCCACAAAAGCAAGCAAAGGTGGTCCAATGTTAACAACTGAAGAATCTAGCTAAAAGTTGTGTAAATGTTTATCATATTAATTTGTTTTTGTAAATTTAAAGTTTTTCAGGTAAAATCATTGGAGAAAATAAAGAAATGGTAGTGCACAAGGGAGCTTTCTAGAAGTTGATATTGTCGCATATTTAGACGTGGGTAGTTGTTGCAGGAATGTCTTCAGTTTCTAATAATTCACTCAGCTAGCTCTTCTCTTATGGTTTGTGTACTCTTTTACATCTACATATATATGCTATCTGTCAAGGAAAATGTTTTAAAATAGTGCTTAATAATTGAGTAAGAAATACTCACATGTGAAATATTGTTGTACTGCTGAGCGAACATATGCTAGTGCTCAGTGTTTTCCAGAATGTGAGAGTTTTGCCAATTAATCACCTTTCTTTTGTTTGTTTTACACAACAGATTTCAAATTTTATACTCAAAATTTAAACCAAGAGTTCAGTCTGGAAGAGGAGCAGGAGTAAAACGAGGAAATTGAATTGGAGACAACTTTTGCAGAAGTGGGAGTGGCTATTATTGTGTAGCATAAAGTGGACACAATTTTGAGGGCCCTCCTTAAGAAAAATAATCCAAAATTAGGCCTGAAAGTAAATATTGATTTAGAAAGGGCCTAGGAAGTTAAGGCTTGGAAACTTGAGTATCTTTGTCGTCATGAGACATCTGCCTCTGGTGGTTACTGTCCATTATTTTAAGTTGAGACAAAGGAAAAACTTAAATTATTTTTCTTTTGATTATTTCCATTTCAATCATTACTATATTTACTCTCTCCTTGTTTCTTCTCCTTGGCACCTCCAGTGACAGTTCTCATATGCGATCCAGGGAGTAAGACCTCTCTCCTTCTAAATAGCTGGAAGAGAGGCATTAGATCTATAGAATAATGTTTTGGAAAAGAGAAAATTAGAATAGAATCTCTGACTTCCTCTTCTCTAAAATTACATAAAACAAAATACGCCCCACCATTATTGCCAAGCTCAGAGCCTAGCACATGTGCCAGGTACCACATAACAGCTCACAAGTCCTCTCAATGGCCTTTTGAGGTAGGAATTATTATTCCCATTTTGCAGCTGAAAACATCTTTCTCGAGTTCAACCGGAGAGTGGTACCTGAGCCAGAACTGAGAGTCCCGTGCTCCCGAGGCCTACGCTCCAACCATCACACTCTACTGTATGAGCCAAGTGAAACAGCTTATTTCACAAGATGGGACATACAAATGACAGCTATCTTAAGTTCAGGGAGCTGGTGTCTGTCTGCTTTTCATGCCTCTAATAAAAGAAGAAATATGCGATAGTTGAATTGTAAAGTAGAGAATGTCTAGAGCAAAAGGGCAAAAATAATAAACTCAACACAGCTTCACGGCTTAGGCTCTTGCTTCTAAGGAGATCAGCTCTTCTTCCTTAGTTCCTGTAAACTCTGCAGAATGCAAAAAAAGAAAACAAGTGAAAGGTATATTTCATTAATAGAAGAAAGCATCTGACTAATATACATTTTTTAACCTTAATATTCATACTTAAGTCACTATATTAATGCAATTTTCTAGTTCCTTTTCCTAATTAAATTATTGTTCTCTTGTACTAGCCAACTAAGTTTACCAAGAGAGTTTAAGGACATAAACATCTTAGTTATTCGAAACAACTCATTTTGCTCCATTTTCGAGTGGTTATGCTGCAGAGGCAATCAATGTCTGTCTCTCTTCTGTCTCTTCTTCTGACAAACATAAATAAATAAACGTCCAGATTTCACTTATAAATGAACATATCCAGATTCAGATGTTTTTCTGTAAAAAATCATATGGAAAACGTATGCATTCTTCCTTCTTTGTATAAACTCCAAATCAGCGTCAATCAGCCTGTCTTAGTTTGATATCAATCCCCAGAAATCTGACTGGCAAAATTAAATAGGATTCAGAACCAGCTAACAAGGGACACTCACTGGTGGATAAAAAACAGTCAATCTTTTGAAGGCGACATCTGAGAGAGTTTGGTAAAGCCAGGCATGGCCACGGCCTCGGTTCTCATTAGGTCTTTCTTTCCGGCCTCAAAGGCCTCTGCCTTCATGTAGTGACACTGTCCACAGACCAGTTCTCTGCAATACACAAGACAGATATGTTTTCCTGATAGGTCTGGCAAACAAGTCTTTTCTTTCATTATAAAGACAAGTTTATTGATGTTGAGACAAGCTGAGTTTCCACTTCCACTTGTGTTTGAATTCCTGGGCTGCGGCTAAGGTTATCTGGCAGGAAACATGGAATCCCTTTGGGCTGTCCGTTTAGACCTGATTCTTTGGAGTGAAACCTTCTTTCTAATAACTCAATGCATAGTGCACATAGTGAGTTCTTCAACTTTTGGTAACTTTTTTTTTTTAATCTGAGAGTCGTTGGTAGAATAGCTGAAAACATTTTCAACTACTGCCTGTAATAGAAATGACAGATATTTTCACCAATTGAAAAAAAAATTGTAGTGTTAGAAATGGGTGTAATATTTATTCTCTCTCCCACTGTCTCCTTGTGTGAGGACGGCGGCTTCACGTTTGTTGGGAGTAGAGAACAAAATCCTTTTGGATTGCCACTTTGAGCTATATTTATGACAGGCAAGATGAAGTTTCTTGATCACCTCTCTGTGTGCCTCTTGAAGAACACCTTAACTAAACTATTTTTAGGAAACTCGAAAAGAACTTTTCAATCCATTATGCAGCTGAGATGCTTTGTAAGCCACTTAAGAACTCTTCGAAGAAGGCTGGGATGTGTGTACTCTCCCAGGATAGAACTCTTCCGGGGATCAATTTTATAGTTTCTCTCAGGTTTACAAAGGCCTGCTGGAGACGCCAAGGTAAAAGTCAGGACCTAGCTATTCAATTGTCATTTATTGCAGCTGACAGTAAAAGAACTCTATATAACAATGTATTACCTTTCTTTACGACTATTATGTCAATACAATGGTAGTTAATAACATAAACAGATAAAATTTGCACTAAATTTAGTAAAAACTGTGGACTTTACATGAGCCTATAGTTTGTCCCTAGCCAAATTCAATCATTATTTAACAAATACTTGTTTGATTTGCCAACATGAAGAAAATTGACTTAAAAATTATCTGAAACCTTGCACCAGTGACCAACCAACCTCATCAGAGGTAAAAATGAGCAGTGATGGATGCTAAACATTGAGTACATGAAACAGATGTTAGAAGCAGAGAAATAAATAGTGACTAATTAACCCTAAGTGATTGAGAGTAGGCCACCTGGTTATTTTCGAGGTTATGAAATCGAGGCAGAGGGCAAGTAAAAAGAGGCATTCAACAACCTCAAAGAGATAAGCATGGGAGTTTTGCTTAGGGAGCCATCTTATGTTAGCAAACTATACTTGAAAATTATTCAGAGACACCAGGAGCTGGAGCACAAGTGAAAAAATAGCCCCATGAGACTGTGCTTGTAATTGTCATAACTTGTTTCCAAATATGTAAATAAGTACAGGGCAATGGGTGGCAACAAAAGGACACATGTCCTTGGACATGAACATTGAAGATTACCTACCAGAGTTATCTCTCACTTCGACATCTACAAAAATAGACACTGGGAGGTATTTGCTTAAGGTCGCACATCAGAGGAGTTAAAAAACTAGTTAGAACTCATGCCTTTCTAATTCTTCTTTTAGAATTCAATAACCCAGCTATGCAAAAACTCGACACAAATGAAAATGGTAAATGTCTACACACAAAGCCTCAGACACAAAGCTTATAAACATTTGTGGAAGTATACTTATCTGGCTCTTCCCACATTCAATAATCTTTTTGATAAATTATAGGCAGACATATGATCATATGAAACAAATACGATAAGGAAAGGGGAGAAATGCATGTGGTTGATATAGTTGTTTGCAACTCTTCTGCAGAAATTTTAGACTCAGATTCTGACAGTGGAAACAATGAGTTTTATGAATTTCCAAAAAAAGGAACTTAAAAAAATCATAGCCATAACACTAAAAATGTTAGACCTTATCCTGTGGAAGCTTTAAAAACACACTCCCCAGTAAGAACGGAAAGGAGATATTATTTTCTATGTGGTTAGTTAAGGTCGGTCTGGTTTGGTTACCTTTTTTGAAACACTCCTTATGATTTCTGCTCCAGATAAAGAGATGAGCCGTGAATATATATAATGTATTCCTTACTGGAGGATCTCACTCACTTTTTACATTATTAAAAAAAAAAAAATGATGCCTGCCAGCTTACTTCCAAAATAATGAGATTAGTTTTATATTCAGATATTTGAAGAAATGCTAATACATTTCTTTTCAGTAATCAATAATACATTGATCTCGGTTTCTTGGTTTTTAATTAATAAATGGGCAGATTCATTCAGAAAATGTAGAATGATTGAATTATAAAATAATGGAGTTATTGAATGGGTAATGGTTAGTACTGTCAAGTAATACTTAGCAAGTAGCATTAACATTATCTCACTTTCTGACAGTTTTATTTAGGAAACTGTTGACCAAGTATATATAATTCAGTGGAGCCTAATGAAGATAAGAGGATTCAAGGATTTGTCCCTAAATGCTTTTTCCTTCTGTATTACCTCCAGCTACTTAGAAGTAGGAAATACGATTGAATGAAAAATTGACAATGGCAATCAATCAGAAGATTTCTGATGGAAAACTTCCCTCTGAACTCAAAATAAAGGTAAGTTTGTTGATACAGGAAATTTTATGCACACATCATGCAGTGTTTTATCTATGGTTCCATGACAGTTGTCTTCATAGGCCTAGAGTTTTACAGCTATTTTAAATTTCTACATCTAGTTAGTTAATGTTTTTGTCTTTCAAAAACCTTTTCCCCTATTCATTTTTACTTGTTTTTCTAGCAAGAAAAGAACAAGAGAGAAAAAAAATTCAATAAAATGATGAGATCCAATTCTATTTACTAACTACACATTAAGTCACTATTGTGGATGAGGCCCTGGGCTAAATTCTTGAATGCACCAGGAATTTTGAGTCTAGTAATTTTCACAGACTTTGTTTCATGCAGCTCTTGGGAACCTGACCCTGGGAATGTCCAGATTCTAGCAACTTCCTCTCTTCACATCCATCAAGAAAAGGTAGCCCTGACAAAGGTTGTGAGTCTATTCCAAGAACCCTGGGTGGGGGGCCTGCTGAGGTAGACTGAGGCACTGACAGCCTGCTTTCCCAGCAGAGAGGAGTGGTGAGAAGCTTCACCGACTCACACCACACTGAACTCAAATCTCTCTTTTTATGAGAAATAAAGTATGAAACAAAAAGTTTATAATGAAATACTCTTGAGAAAAAATTTTTAAGCCACTGTTCTTCACCATCAAAATGTTATCCATACGTATGCTGTCTATGTGAGATAATTGTTCCAAACATTCTCCAGGAGAGAATAATACAGTAAATATGGAATCATTGGTAACCCAGCACACTCTGCAAAGCTTATGGTTTCCCATTGCTCTGTGTCCACTTATAAGCTACCACAAGGCTACATACTTAAAAAGAATAACCAAGAAACTGAATCCAAAGCCAGGAACTTGCCTTGCTTTGCCCTGGTGTCTCCATAGCAATCAGCCTCAAAACCATAAAAGGTATGGGGTGAAACTTGCCTATTAAAGAAGCCAGTGGTTTTCATTAGCAAATGCCATTTCCAAAGACAATATGTAATCTTTCGAAACTGCCTTCTTTCTTTCATCATAGCACTTTTGAGGTTCAGCCAAGCCATACTATGTGTTAATAGTGCATTCCTTTTTACTGCTTACAAGTTTTCCATTAGATTGATGTACTATGGATTTTTAACTCACTCATTGAAAACATTTTTTTCTTCCAGTTTCTGATCATGATAAATAGAATGGCTCTTAGTATTCATGAACTAGTTTTTTGTATGAGCATTCATTTTCATTTCACTTGGGTAAATACCTAAGAATGAGACATCGAATCATACGATAAGTTTATATTTAGCTTTATAAGGAATGGAAAACTGTTTTCCAAAATGGCTGTACCATTTTGCATCCCAACAACAATGTGTGATAGTTCTAGTTCCTCCATATTCTCACCAGCATCTGACGTTTTATTTTAATCATTCTAATTGATATGTAGTAGTATCTCAGCATCTTCCTTTAAAAAATACTATTTTATTTTCTCTTTTTGGGTTTCTGTTTTATACTCTTAATAAAAACTGTATCGTCTAACTCCGTATTCTGTTCTACATGATAAAAAATCTGTGTTCGAAGGCAGATTGCACTTTTTCAATATTATTTCTTCCTTTTGCCTGTTCTTGGTGGTTCCAAGCTAATCGTAGATACTATTCCTATTCCCGAAGAAGTCATGAATAAGTGGTTAATAGAGACTGAATCACCTACTGTGGAGTGACCCCATACTTGCCGGGGAACAGCCATGTTGATTCAAGTGCATATGTGGTATTTTTTAAGGAGCAGCACTGGATTGTCCTAGTAAAGAAACACACCTACGAATCATTTTACACACCTAGCCTTGCTTCGAAATGAGATTCCTAACACAATATATCTTCATATGTGTTGGCAATCTACAGTATGATAGGGTTACACAAGTATCTAAACACTTGAAGGCCAAACTTACCTTTGTATATCTAATTTTTGGGCTGAAACTTTTGTGGGCTACTTAACAATGGAAATGATGAGAGGGTATAATTGTGCATTTGAGTTCAAGGGTTCATTCTGCAAACTGCCACAGCAGAGAGAATGGAATGAAGAATGACAAGAGGAATGGTGATGAGGAACCAGCAGAGAAGTGACTAAGCTTGGCTCTGGATTCGGTTCCTTGGCTGTCTATTCTTTTTAATTGTGTAGGCTTGTAGTAGTCTACAAGTGGACATAGAGCAATGGGAAACCATAAACTTTGCAGAGTGTGGAGGTCACAGTGAGAAAACTGACAGTATGCATGAACTAAAGAAAGTTTTATATTTTATGCATTAGAGGTTTTCAAGATTGTAAGTAATATACAATTAAAAATAATTTTATTTGTATGTTGCCACGTGGGTACTAGACTTATTGGGGGATCACTTCATAAGCTATATAAATATCTGACTGCAACGCTATACACCTGAAACTAATATAACATTGAATGCCAACTGTAATTCAAAAATAAATAATAAATACTCATATATAATTTTAAAGAGGAATAACTTGGCAGCCTTGAATAACTTGGACAGGGTGAAGCAGAAAGAAAGAAAACTATTTCAGAGGTTCTTGAAATGATCTTGGTCTAAAAATTAATTTTTTTTTAAAAAATAAGAAGATGGGTAGAAAGAAATATCTAATGCAACCAACTCTTTCTTTAAAACTTAAGTACATTTTTTACAAAAGAAACAAGTACAAAAAGATTTCTTTCTAGCCACACAAAGAAGCTACAGAAGCTACTGAATACCTACCAGATAAGCTGCTAGGATTTATAATTTTATTTTTCAAATTTGAATAAAACTAATTTTTTGATCAACAAAATGGAATTACAGAAGGAATTTCTAGGATAGAAACCACAGGGATGCCACATGTTCCCCTTACATATTCAATACCTGTAAAAGAGGCTTTTCTGAAATGTGGGCCCATAAAAAAATATTTCCTGAGGAAAGTTGAAAGTTTAAGTCAACATTTTATCTTTGGAAATTGCATTTGCTAATGAAAAACCATTGGCTTTTTTAATAGGCAGATTTCACCCCATCCTTTCATGGTTTTGAGTCTGATTGCTATGGATAGACACCAAAGTAAGGCGAGTTCCTTTCTCCCCCACTTCCAACCTCCTCTCTTTGGCTTTAGCTTTTCATACCTATCATTCTGAGAATTTATGGGCTTAATTAGCAATTAAGAGACACAGCTTTGTTGCTTACATGGTGACATGTGACTTTATGTAGCTATACATTTCAAATTTTCATTTGTCCACACAATAAGATAATTCCTTTATTATTTTTGTACAACATCCTCCTTTTCACTGTTTGTATGGGTATGGTTTTAAAATTAGGCTACAAATTTACCAGATCTTTATTTTATATTCTTAATACCGAGCATTTACCTCAGTAAATATTTTCCCCTTTGTATTTTTTTTTTAACATGGTAGGGTATTTGTTCACTGAAACAACTTAATTTGTTGCAGTCTGATGCTTTTGTACTGGAGTAGGCATTTCACAATTCTTATGGTGCTTCCCTGATCTTCTGAAATCTATTGTCTTCTCTCTATTCATGGGTGACATCTAATTACAGCTGCTGTTGTTATAAATACAACACAATGGAGCAAAACAAAGATATCTGTGGCAACATATAAGGGGCTAGAACAGGAGTCAACAGACTGTGACCTGTGAGCTGGCTGCTTGTTTTTGTAAATAAAGTTTTATTAGAACATAGCCACATTCGTTTGTTTATTTATTATCATCATATATTTCATGGTTCAGTGGTAGAGTTGGGTAGTTGTGACAGAGATTGTACAGCACACAAAGCCAAACATATTTACTATCTGACTCTTTACAAGGGTGTTGAGTTCCAGATAGCCATTTATCTCAACCAGTCCTTTATTTGGGTCATGACAGATTTTATCTTAAACATTTTAAAAGCTCGTTATATGTACATAAAATCTCAGTTCATTCATTTTGAAAAGACCTTGGGAGAGTGTTAAGTGGAATTTGAAATTGGACAGATCCATTGAGATGCTTCTTACCAAAACCCGAATGGAAAAGTGAGAGCTGGGTCTCCACACTGAAATCCATGTGCAGTGTTCACAAAACTGTGAAACACCAAAGTTCCTTGCTTATGACTGACTCTGCCAAAGTGATAGGAAAAGAGTAAACAGAAGAATGGGCATGTAATACTACAGGGTGTTAGGTAACACTTAACTTGGAAGACATATATATTTCATCCTAAGTCCTATCTTAAAAAAAACAACTGCAACAAAAAGCAACCCTCCCATCTCTGAGGCATAAATTGGAGATGATTAACAAAAGGAATTTGGGGCATTCAAAGCAATCACTCAGAGGAGTTAACTCTTTAGGGTTTCTTTTGTTGAGTGGATTTGTATAATAGCCAACAGGGAAAAAAACAAACAAATATTATAAACGAAACCAGTTTACCCACCCTTCTCTATTTGGTATTATGAATGGGTTACCTTGACTCTAATACCCAATTTTCATTGGCTCTAAAACCTCATCTGATGTCAGGAGATACAGCTTGTTTAAGTCTCTCAGGTTTGTGTATAGAGTCCATACATCAATCTTGATCATGGCTGTCCAGCAATCTGTACTATCCAGTACCAGTTCTCTGCAGCCTCAACGTAAATTATGCCGTGAACTTGCCCCGCTGGGGCAAGACTTACCTTCTGTTATCTTGCTGCTGCTGTTGCATTATACATGATGTTTGGGAGACATACCATTACTCTATAAGAGGTTAGCTGCTGATGTATTCTTCTCCATCCTATGACACACTATTTGCCAGGTTGGCTGTGCCAGGCTGGTCTCCAGGATCACCTGCACTTTGTACCAGGAGCATTTCTTTTCTCTCTCCCTATGATCTTCAGATCTTAATGTTGTGTCTGGCTGATGAACGCACTTCCATCCTCAAGGTGTGGTCACTACTAGGGCCTCTCTTGTCTTTCTTATAATCTGGTTATTTTAAGAAATCAGGGATGCATATTTGAATCTCTAATAAGAACAGAATGCAGGCTTGTTTTTTTCCCAGAGGACTCTTTTGTGCTGATATAAATGAAAGACAAGTAGATTCATGGGAGGTGGGATCCAACCAATTCATGGAAGGTGGGATCCAACTCTTTCCAGGAGGATTCTTTTGCGCTTATATAAATTAAAGACAAGTAGATTCATGGGAGGTGTGATCCAACCAATTCTGTTACCATCAAAAGCAAAGCCTTAAATGCCAGTGTACTCTTTGGGGGTAGGTGTTGTAACTGAGGCTTTTGACCACCATGTTTGAGCCCCATATTTTCTCCATTCAAGCATGACTGAAGTAAAAATGCTGTTGTTGAACTCTAGGTTGTGGAAGCTAAAAAATTCTACAAGTTTAATTTTGAATGTCATAATTATTAAAGCTGAGGACTACGTCAAAATATGGTCCCAGAACCATCTGTAATACAATCATTTGGACACACTAAAAATACCAAACTCTACCATGTTCCTCAAAAAACAAGGTGGGATGTAGGAAACTGTTAGTGAGCAAATGTAACAGTAAGAATACACCGTAAATATATCGATATATTATTAGCAATTTTCTATACACATGCATGTTTGCTAGAAAACTGCATATAATTAATTTATAATATGCACTTGATATTTTCAAACCATCCTTTAAAGCTATGTCCCTACGGGGCCTCTCCTGGCCTTAGAATGGCCATCTGGAACACTGCTTTTAGCAATATTCCTACTAAGAGGAATATCTTGAATTGAAACCTAATATCAGATATATATCAACAAACACCGACATGTTTTAGCAATATCCACCGAAGAGTACATTCTTCAGATTTTATCGAATTGGTTGATGCCGTATAGATAGTGCATAAGACACTCACTGATGCAGAAAGATTGCCTATAATAATAAAGAAAACTAAAAGTAGTACTTTTTAGATAAACCATTATTTAAAAGTAGTCAGTCTGGGTTTAGGCCGAAATCTGAAATACAGACTGCTATTAACTCTAGTCAATGCCATAGTCTTTCTCTTTCCTCTGCCTTTTATTTATTTTATTTATTTATATTTTTTTTTTGGTGGGGGGATCCTGATGTTGTTTCTGAAACCCAGAGACATTGAGAGTGGAAAGGAAACTTTGGAAATAATTTCCTTGTCGAAAGAAAGGCACAAATTTAAGAAAAGCCACTGACCATAAATTTTGGGCCAACGTCCTAAAAAATTCAACTTCTCTAATGTGATGTTTACCCATACATGAGCACAGATGTTGAAAAAATCTTCAGATATTTGGGGTGCCTGGTGTTAACCATCTTAGAAGTTGGAAAATTAGCATACAATTTTACTCCCCTCCCGCAGTTTTTACCACACTGATTTTTGGAAGAGAGAGCATTGGTCATTGGTGTATTAAAAAGTGTTAATTTAGACTCATAAATAAAATAATAAATATTTTAAATATTTAAATGTATACTATGTATTCTATTAATTGGTCATGCATCAAAGAACGGCTTTATTACAGTATTTCATTTTTAATTGTTTTTTTTTTGACAACTTTTCTTCTCCTCTCTCACCACATCACCTTCTTCTCTTTCTCTGGCTCTTCTCATCTGCCTCTCCTCTTTTTTCCCTCATTTGTCAATTTTGTACAGCTTTGCGCCTGAAACTAGGTCATGAGACTGTCAGGATGTCGGCTTCAGATTTAGTTCTCAATTCCCTGTCTTTAAACCGCTTTATACTTTGGGGATGATTTGCTCTTCTTTGTGGTTAGATTGGGCAATTTGAATCCCCTTTCCATTGCACAGGAGTGTTTCTTTATATAGGCCTGCTTAGAGGGTTTCTTATAAGTCATTGTGCATTGGTATTCACACATTACAGGATCTGAGTTGGCTTAAAAACCTTTGGGTCTTGATAAACAGAGAAAGAGAGAGAGAAGCACCTTACAGAAGGAACATGAAGTTAATTTTTGTCACCACATTTACAACACCAGTTCCACTAACCACATACAGCCTACTTCTTACAGATGTAATTATGGTTATGCCTCATTGAGGGAAAAGATTTTTAAATATTAAAAATAAAATGAGCCACAGAAAACTCAAATGTCCTCCCCAAGGAACAAATAGTAAAATCTGGTGTTCATTAAAATAGTTGAATGTTAATGGAAGAGAAAAATGTAAGCCCTGTGTCTCTATTTCTTTGGACCAAGACAGTGTGGTTTCTCAGCTTTCTCAAGGCCTGGCCAACTTCAGATCTGGTGAGACTCTTTGGAGACAGGAAATGTGAGGTTGGATGTAGAGTACAAATGGGTGAAATGGGGGCTTCCTTCCACTGTGCAGCTCCTTGACCTCTATGGTGAGTACTCAGGCACAAGGAGCCCACTACCCTTGCTAGTCTTCTCTGTTGCCAAAGAGGTGAAAAAGGTCTACAAAAAACAAGATAGGACCGAATGTGGAGATTTTTCAGGATCTATGGGTTTCAAAGTGTAAACAAGGAAGACATTGTGAAAATCTAGAGCATCATAAATGAAAGCCCCCTTGTTCCCCTTCCTCCCGCCCCCACTGCCCCCCGCTCCTCCCACCCCACTTCCAGCTAGACTTTTAGCCAGAGCAGAGCAGGACAGTCCAAGGATATCTATCTGGACTTTTGCACTTCAGTTGGCCATGCTATTTAAAAATTCACCAATGAGGGTCATTTTTATGACAGGGTCCCCTCCCTTTTTACATCTTAATTTTATTTTCAGTGCAAATAACTCCTGGAAGATCAAAAGACTGTCAGCTATTAATACTTTAGAATAAATCAATGGAATCTGATTGTCTTCCCTATAATTCCTGGATGAGATCAGCTGTACTAAGGAAATAGATCACTGCAAAGTGGGTGGAGATTTGTTGGAGAGAACTCTGGGTGGAGGGAGGATAAAGAAGGTCTACGTGAGTAATAGAATCTGAGGCTTAGGGTAGCTTGCTGGTTCTGGGTATTTAGAGGTATGTGGAGTGGAGCAACAAAGGTAGGAGGGAAACTGTCAAGGTCAATACTGAATTATTTGAAATGTTTGCCCCTGGCCATGCCTGATTGCCTCCAGGAAAACTGCTGGAAGAGTTTTATGAAAGGCAGTCAACAGACTTGCTAATTAGGCAAAAAAGCAGTGATAACTTCATCATACATTTCTTGCAATTTCATTGCTCGTTCTCTACCTTTTTAAATTGATGTATATATGCATGTACAAAATGGTGGCACATATTATGTGTAAATAAACAATAGCTATCATGATTAGTAGAATAAATTTTTAAAATCATAGGTAGGTAACATAGGAAGAGAATATATAAGCTCACGAGTTAATTAGGGGACAAGATATACATAAATAGTTTGCTTTCTTTTATTATAGAAACAGCAATAGATAGAAATATAGTTGTTAATATAGAAAGTTTCTCAAAAAGGGAACCATTCTATAATATTTTATATTCTCTCTCTCTTTCTCTTTTTTTTTTAACAAAATATTTAACAGACATGGTTCAATATCAATAAATAGAGGCTGAAAATTATTTTTAATGGCTGAAAAACATTCTATTATGTGAAGTCACATATTTAACATTAATTTTTGATATAGTCTTAGGCTATTTCTAGTTTTTAAAAAATGCTATTATAAACAATGTTGTAATCAACTTATGAGTTTCTATACTTTTGTTCTGAAACCTTGGTAGTGGGCAAGGACTTTTCTAAATATTATGCAAAAGGCAAAATCATGAAGAAAAAGAATCTAAATTCATCTACCTGCTTCCAAAATATACTGCTAAAATAAGATTGGGAACAAACTTAATCTTATAAAAAAATTTTAGATAAAAAATGACAAACTACGACCTATTTGCAACATAAGTACTAAAAGTATAAATCCTTAATATACAAAAAACATTAACAATTCAAAAATGACTATCCTAAACAGAAATATGGGGAAAAGCTTTACACAGGTAAATAATGAAAAATCCAGTGGCATTGAACAAGATGTCTTCTTTTTACCAAATATAAACTATATTGCTATTATTTTTAAAATAATTTTTAGGGTCAGTGAGGGAATGGAGAATCAAACATTTTCAACATATTTTGTCTTTTTCTCTTTTTACAGGTTTTCCAAATAATTGTATCTATCCTTGTCTTTAAATATCATGTATATTCCAACTAATCCAAATTATGTACATCTTTTCCCTGCATTTCAGACTCATGTGCACCTGCCTACTCAAGGTATCCATTTCATTATCTGACAAATACCTAAAAATGTACGTATCCAAACAGCACTTTAAATTTTTTTCTCAAGGCTGATTATCTCCCAGTCTATTTATATAGGGATCTAAGTCTCACAGTAGAATCAGCCTTCAAACTTTTCTTCTTCCTCTCCACACTCAATCAGAATCAACAAGTCCTATCAGCACCACATCCAAATATATTCTCAATCTAGCCACTTCTCTTAAATTCTATCAAATGGCTGTTGTCCAATCCACCGTTCACTGTGCTCTGAATTAAAAGCTTCCTAATTGCTCCCTTCAACTCCTTCTCCCCTTCCCCAAATATTTTCTACTCTGCAGTTAAAATACTTTTTAAATGTAAATAGGTCACGCTTCTCCCCAGCTAGAACTCTTTTCATTATTTTTCTATTAAATTAAAACATTTGGGGGCTAGGAGAGAACATAGTAGGTACACAATAAACATGTGTTAATGAACTATTATTAAGGCTCTCTGGAGTGTGGCCACTGTCCCCTGCTGGAGCCTTACTTTGGGGGTAGAGTGTTTTGCTCTCTGCTCTTCTTTCTTCTCTCTTCTACTTTCCCTCAGATCCTCAAATATGACAAGTCCTTGCCTGCATCAGAAACTTTGCACCCACGGTTCCCCTTCTCCCAGAATGCCCTTGCCTCACCCTCAGAGGGCTGCCTCCTCTTGTCATTCAGGAGACAGCATACAGAGGCTACCTTCTCTGTAAGGCATTCCCTGAACACTTTCTCTAAAGTAGAGTCCCTCTGGGATTCTCTGTCATACCACTCCACATTGTTTCCCTGCATATAACTTATCAGAGTTTATATTTATATATCTAATTGTGAAATAATTTGATCATGAGGCCTCTAAGGCAGTGACAACTGTATTTGGTGCATGATTATCTTCTTCATGCATCCCATAATAGAAAAATTATAAGCCAAGAAAGAAGGGACAAAATCATATAAGCTAATAATTTGCAGATTTTGAAAACTTACTCTATGCCAAGCACTCTGCTTTGAAAAAAATAATACACATAAATACAGGTAAATCATGTATGGGATTACAAGAGTGCCTGATGCTTGGTGAACTACAGTAATATTTATAAGCATACATTATCTCAATGAATCTTCCCAATTACCCCCCATAGAAGTCCCTACTTATTTTAGATTTGAGAAAATTTCAGTGGGACTTAAAATAGATTAAGTAAATGCCAGGGTCTGGACCCAACCCAAGTCCATCTGACCTAATAACCATTTTTCTGTCTCCAGTGAGGAGTGCTTTTGTGTCACATCATTTACAGAAGAGCATACATCCCTATAAGGCTGACCTTGAACTCCAACACTGCCCAATTAGAGCAGGATCATCTACTCTTTTCCCAAACTCTGGATTTGGATGGGAAAATAGGCATGGATAGTCCTTAAAGAAAGAAGACCAAAAATGAAGTTACTCTCATTTTCTCTCCTGACATTGCCCTTAATTGGACTGACTCTCCATCCTGGTTTGCCAGAACATTCTCAGTTTACTCCAGTTGTATAATTATTAATAGCAAGTGTCCCAGTGTGGACAGTAAATCACGTGGCTGGTAGCTGGGTTTTTAGCCTCCGCTCTCCACTTACCTCCTCATTTACTGTCAGTGACTTGCTTTCTGTGCTCTAGCAAATCAGTTTCCCAGATAGTGACTGACTTGTGCAGTTAACGAATTATCTGCCCTGCTACTGCACCTTTGAGTGATCTCAGAGCCCAGCCATGGTCAGAGAGAATGGAAAGGCACCAGGATCTGGGGCTCAATACCTATTGCCTTGCCCTATTCAAAACAGGACCTGAGCTTTGCCTGTGCACTCAGGGAGAAGAGGGCTCATCACAGTTTCCAGCAGCCACTTCCATCCTGATCATCTTCCGTCTTAGCTTCTTCTACAGTCGACTAGCCATGAAGATGCTTCAGAAACTTCAGGAAGAGTAAATGCACTTCCCCACTCCTTTGCCCGTGGGAGCTGCTTTGTGTCTTCAATGGGGCTGATTTATTTCGCTCTGTCAAGCCCTTACAGAGAGGGCATGTGTCCTTGCTTTGCATCTCTGCTTCCTGTATTCCCTGCTCAAACCCCCGCTTAGTCTGTGGTTTTGAAATGATGAGCTGCAGCTTTCCCCCCCTGGTTTGCAGATTCTTGTTTCTAACAGTGAGTGACGTGTCTCTTGATTTGTCATCTTAGGAAGATGAATGTCACGTGTTGTAACATATAACATCATCTTGCCTGCCTCCTTGCTCCAACAAAACGATCAGCGGATAGACGCTGGGCAGCCTGGATTTATTTTTGTTGCATTCAGTCAGGCACATAACATCCCGTAGAGAATGCCAGTTTATTGCAGCTCAAGGTGAATTTCTTTATCCTCAAGGCAATGACACAAAAGTTCCCCAGGGGGCAGCCCCTCGCAGACCTGCTTGATTGTATTTTTCCATAAATGAGCTTTCGAGGGAAAGTCAGGCTCCGGCTTGACAGAGCTGCCTGGACTCGTGATGGGATTGGATGGCGTCACTACGCGCTCTCTTCCACTGCAGGGCAGGATTGATTGCATTATTTAGAATAAGCACAACCCAGAAAAAAGTGGAGTGCTTGACTTTCAGGTTTTTCTTTAAAAAGATTAGAGCTGAAGTTAGCTTCACTAAAAAAGGGGGCGTGGCAGATGAATATTCATTCAGTTCCTGGTCTTCATTTTCCTTGTGGTTCCGTTCAGTTGCATTTGTTCATGATACTGAGCAATGCACTTGCCAGGATGCCTGTCCTTATCCTCCGTGGGTGGGGAGGCTGTCTGCAAACGTCAGAAGGGGCAGCAGAAGCCAAAGCAGCAGTGGTTTTTAAACTCTCACTCACTGGAAACCAAAGGTTTTCTAAGGGGTCAGCAGAGAAGCCTGGAAAATAATTGGTCGGAATGTCTGAACATTTTACTTTTCCAGCCATGCCTGTCCTTTGTTTATTGTAGTGTCTTTTATTTCTAACCAGACTTGCCAGCGGAATGATCTCCTACGTCGTAAGGTTAGCTCAAGCATAAAGGGATTTGGGCCTTCCTAAATCAAACAGAATTTGAAAAGGGGAAACTTTTCCGATATGAATGCGTGGCATTGTAACTGGAAGCGGTGTAAACGTTTAGGGATATTCAGTGGAGAAATTAGATTTCTGAAGTACCTCTTGCAAATATATTAGAATAAGCAACCGAGGGAGCAAGCCCTGCGAGTAAGGCTTTGGTACCCTAGGTGGCCCCTTCCCCTCACTCCCGCACCTGAGACAGCCTTAGCGGCAGAGACAGCTCCTTAGAGCACGACTGCTGTCGTCATGACCCTATTGTGTCAATGATTAGATAGTGAGCGAAGTCAGCTGTGGCGGGGCAGGATGAAGAAGGACCATGAAGGACCAGTCGCTCTACGACTTTCTTTCTCTGCTTTATTTCCATCCCCATTCCTCAGCACAGAGTCGCCCACCGAAATTCTTCTAGGGGTCAGGCAGAGCGTGGACTCTGTGGGCATGAAGGCAAAAACCAGGAGGATCCACGACCCGATGCTCCTGGCCACGCCCCTCTGCGCTTCACTAAAGCGTGACTCCTGGTGGGCAAGAGAGGCGGGCTCTGAATGGTGCGATCCAGTTCACGTAAAAATACTCAGAGAAATGGTGTCTCCAAATGTCTTCCGAGGCTCCTTCCTTTAGACACGGTGGTGGTTTTGTCTTGGCTGAAATTCAAAGAAATCTCCAAAATGAATGAGGAAGCACTTTAAATCACTTTGCAATCTACAACTTGTCTCTCCTGCTTGTGTAAGTTTATTGTATTATTTTTAGAATGTTTACTTAAACAGTATGCAGAGCTGGCGGAGCAGGATATCTGAATCTTTTATTAGAACACATCTATGTCTTCCATCACCGGGGTCCACTGGCAGGACGCTAAAAATAGCCCACGACGCTCTTTCCTCCACCAGGAGGATTGTTTATTTGCCAGAAGAAGAGAGAAAACAGAAAGACTCCCTTCAGCTTTCTCCCTGAATTCCTGCTGGAGCTGAGTGAATGCTTTGCTCCAGAAATAAAAGTGCTTTGCTTTGAGATGAAGGCCCGTGAGTAGTTGGTAACTTCAGTCTGTTTCTGTGAAGTTGAAGGTGACCTGAGTGTTCTGATCATGTCACACACTTGCTCTAACACTCTAGCTGCTCTCCATGGCCTGGAAGGCAGGGCTCAAATGTCCTGCAATTGGTATTTGATTCTCTTCCTAATCAACCCTCCCATGGGGTTGTCCAGCATTATTCTCCACTGTTCCAGAAATTTCACCTCCAGAATCATCTCTTCAAGGTCCCCCAATACCCTTGGGGTTTGCCTGACCCTTTGATCACACTACTCACTCTACTAAAATGCCTGACTCTCTCTATAAACTGGTCAGTTCCTGCTCATTGTTCCAGAAATGGCACCAAACACCCCTCCCAGAGAAGCCTCCCCTGACTTGCCAAAGTTATCGTGAGTTTCCAGGATCCTGTGATACTCCCAGTCCACACCAATCTGTTCTTTTTGACACTTTGCAAATTACTAGAGAGGCTTACTGGGTTATTTATTTTTTATATGTGCAAGTTTTATTTTCTTAGTATCTTGAAAACTTATGGGAATAGTGACGGTAGGTTTTAGTCTCTGTATCCACTATAGTTATTGAAAAATAGTAGGTGCTTAATTAGTGTTTAATGATTGATTTAGGGATTCTCACCCCATTGCCACAGAGTGAGTTGAGCACTCTTATTGTCCCTGCTGGGACCATCCAACTCAGGGGCGGAATTCTCCAGGGTTTTTGTAAAGTAGTGTTTGATAAACACTCCTCCCCCTAAAATGCTTGCAGGGGAGGCAGCCGGCGTTCTGAGGAGGAAGGTCACCGCAATGGTTTAAAAAAAAAAAGAAAGAAACTGTTTGGTACAATGTTCTTGTCGAATCACAAGACCTTTGAACATAATGAAACCTTTGAACATAATGAAAGGTGCTGAGAAATCCTGCAGTAAAGAAAGCTTTTTTATTTTATTGAACCCATCATTTCTCAAATTAATTTTACCATAAAACTTTTTTTTTTTTCTAGAAATAATAACATCTAGCATTCGGAAATGCTAGATGTCTTAGTCAGCTCAGGCCGCTCTCACAAGATAAGGCCAAATTGAGGGAGTGGCTTTAACAACAGAAATTTGTTTCTCAGAGTTTTAGAGGCTGAAAATCTGAGATCAGGGTGACAGCAAGTTTAGCTTTTCGGTGTGGGCTTTCTTCCTGGCTTGTAGATGGCCAATTTCCTGCTATGGTCTCACATGGCAGATTGAAAGAGAGAGGGAGAGAGGAAGAGAAGGAGAGAGAAGGAGGGCGGGGTGGAGGGGGGCAGGGAAAGGATAAGAGAGAGAGAGAGAGAGAGAGAGAGAGAGAGAGAGAGAGAGAGAGAGAGAGAGAGATTTGGTCTCTCTTTCTCTTATGAGAACACTAATCCCAGTCTCATAACTTCCTTTAAAGCTAATCACCTCCCAAAGGCCCCGTCTCCAAATGCCATCTTATTATGACTCAGGGCTTCAATGTATGAATCTGAGGGGACAGAGACATTTAGCTCATAACACAAAGATTCTGTTGAATATGGTTTAAGAGTGTCTTCTTCCCCTTTGGCTTCCTGTCTTTCCTCCCTCGAAGCCACACTCTAAGTGAATTTTTCTAATCTGTGACTTTGATACAATCTCTTGATTGCGATACATGGTGAAGTGTTTATTATTTTGCTCAATTTTCGCTACTGATGGACTCCTATTTCTACTGCTTTGTTTTGTATCCTTTTAAGCAAGCTTGCATGAGGACTAAGGGAATTAGTCAATATTTCTGGTAACTTAAGTAACAGCTAGACTTAGTGAACTAGACAAGTGGTTGTGCCTCTGCCACTAGTTGGTTCTTTGAACATTTTAGAGATTTTCTAGTCTAAGCAGATTTTTTTTTTTAAAGCACATGAATTAATTAAGGACTTGGAAAGTAAGTAAAGTACTCCTAATTCAGGGCAAGGTTGAACTAAATCAAGCCTTCTGGCTTCCCCGTGTACCTCTCCGATCGTTCATCCATGTGGAATCTCCTAAATCTTAAATTTGCTTTAATCTCTTGATGTCAGCTGAGATCAACTCAAACAGAAAAAAAAGTGATAACACATTCGTTGACTTTTCTAGTTTCCTTAATAACAGACCCTTCAATTCTTCCTTGCATGGCATGCTTTTCATTCATCTCTCCACTCTGGCCACTCTCCTTTGAATGCTTTCAAGTCAATGTCCTTTGAAAAATATGGCACTCAAGACAAAACCCAGTTCTCCAGATGTGGCCTGACTTGAAAAAGTGCAGCAGGGCCCTCCCTGGCCCATCAATGCAGGCAGGCGTCTGTTCTTGCTGCAAGAGAAAGTGTTGGGATTCAGTGGTCCTGCATATTCTTTCAGTCATGCCCTTGCCTGCCTCCTGTCCTGGATGCAATTTCCTAGTCTGAAGTTTTAAGCCCTCCCACCATTGGATTCCTCTGTAGGTTAATTCATCTCATCTTTTGTTGCTAGGGTTTTGTCTTCCTGTCAGACAAACCTGTCTGGCATTTCCCTACACCTGCTCCTGCTTTATTTTCTTAAATCACTGACCTTCGGACAGTGCTCACTTCTCTCCAATTGTCCCTTCCTCTTTCTGTATGTCTTATGATAACTTCCTCCTTCATTAGGTCTTTGTTAAAGTCTCATCTTCTCTATGGAAACCTAGATAAAGCTCTTCCAGCTCCTATTCCTCCTCAAAGCCATGCTCTTCCTTTTTTTTTTTCTCTAAATATTCAGCACTTGGGAAATATTCTTTGTGTACCCCGAAAATGCTCAGTATAGTTATCTACCACTTTGTCCCTCTAAGTCATCTTTCACGCTTACTACACTAATGATGCTGTGGCAAACATTTGTGTATCGATTGACATGTCATAGGGTACTTACACACACATGGGTCATCTGACTCACCTCAGTCTTTTCTAAGGGGAGGCAAGTTTTAGCACCTGCTTATTTTCAGGTGAAGATGGTAAGCCTCAACTAGCTTACTTAACTTGCTCAAGATCGAATAAAGAGTGCCACGGGAATTCTGATTCAGAGGGATGCTCCTTCAAATTCTTTCCATTGGCTGCTAAGATAAAGTTGATGTGAGTAAAGAGCAAGGTTTGAAAATCCCTATTTTTATGCACTAACGTTTTGATTTTGAAGATTTCAAAGAGATGCAGCTCTTCCCTGGTGGTCTGCTATGAGCTGAGTTGGCTCCTCTTGGAAAGCACTTGGATTTCAGATCCTTTTTTCCTTATCACCTTTCCTTCATTTTGTCTCATTTCTGTATTTTTAAATTCTATGTTCTTTACTTGATAAATAGTTAGTTTTTTCTATAAGAATCAAAGTTCTAAAAAATCATTGGTGAAACTCATTAAAAACTCATATTGCACATGTTCTAAAATTTTCTATCACTAAACAGAGCAGGTTAAGGTTTAGCTGATGTTTACTAGGAGAGAGGAAAAATAATTTTAGCATAAGGTGAAGAGCTAATTGATAAGATGGGAAAAAAAATAAACACATGGCCACTTCATTTTGCCTCCCTACTCTATTGCAGTAGACAGATGAACAAACTTTAGCAAATGCTCCATGAGTCACTGCTCTGTGCCTGTGTCAAGCTAGGAACTGGAGAGAGAAGAGTAAACAGTATAGACAAGATCCTGATCTCACAGAGCTCATATTCTATATGTTAAGACAGGTAGTGCAAATATAAATAAATGATATATTTCAGATAGCGACAAATACTAAAAGAAAACCAGTAATATGTGATGGAACAGAGCAAGAGGGTATTAGAGTGTGGTCACAGAGACCTGCCTGAGGGGGTAGCATTTGAGTTGAGATTTGAATGGTAAGACATAGCCACCAAGGAAAAATTGGGGACTGATCTTTCTGGGCAGAAGAACAAGAAAACTGTGAGAGAGGAAGGAGCTGGATTTGAGGCTTAGAAAGAAGAGGAGCAAGGCTAGTGTATCGTGAGTGAGGAGACCAAGGACAGGAAAATGCAAGTTTACGTAGGAAACTTGTAAATCAAGGGAGCCATCAGAGGGTTTAATGGGTAAGAATGAAGTAGTCTTATCTACAATTTAGAAACATCACAGTAGCTGCCCTGTGTACAAAGGGGATCATTGGGAGGCAAGAATAGAAGCAGTGAGGTTATTACATTAATATTAATCCAAGTGAGAGATGATGGTAGGTTGTACCGGTTATTAAGGATGATATAAATATAGATTTAGGATTTACTTTTGAGATGAAAGGGATACTAATGGATTTGTCATGGAGATGAGAAGAAAATAAAATCGAGGATGACTTCTAGGTGCTGACATTCAAATGAAATTTTCTGGCGCTGTGAAGAGTAACTGGGCAGAGTGTGAGGTAAACCCTAGCATCACCGCTGTAGCGTGTACTGCCCAGGGCATCTATGCTAGTAACCTCTGTGAATGGAGATGTCTCAGATATTTTGAATAAATACTTTATATTTCTTCTTTATAATAAAGATATGATTTCATTGCAAAATTTAAATCAGAAACAATCCAGAGGAACATAGTTTTAGTTTAAAAGCAGAAAAATCTTTTAATGATGGAAATAGACAATATTCAGTGCATATAATGAATCATATACAGTGAATTTCCTCTAAGTAGTGACGCTCACCCAGAGGCAGGACATTCAATTGTTTCCCGTGGTGTGAAGATGAAGCTTCTGGGAATTTAAGCAGAGGCATATCCCAGTTCTAACATGGATAGAGAGGAAGCTGATCTGATGTCAGCTCCCCCGCCCACCCAGGAGTGGTTAGAAAATAACCAATTGGTTAATAGTATGACCTAGAATATCAAAAACCAACCAACCAAACAAACAAACAAAACACTGCTCTTTTCTGAATGTCTAAATCTGAGTCTTTCAGGATCTTGTTTTGACATGACTTTCTCAAGGGCTTTGTAATCATGGCTTTAGCAACTGTTATGGTGCCTTAAGAATTAAAGAGAAGAGATTTCTTCTGGAGAATATACTAAGGAAGACTTGTTCTCTTGCTCTTTGCCTAGTTGTGTATATCAATCAGGACCTCTGAAAAAAATTTCCATCACATTGAGCTGGGAATTTTTGAAGACTTTCAATAAAAAGACTATTAAGAGAGAGCCAACTAATGATTGCTGAAACACTCAGACACTCAAATGGTGGTAAGGTCTTATAGACCTACAAATGCAAGTGTCCCCGAAGCTTAAATGAAACTAAAGAAGGGTCATTCTAAAGTAGCCAGAGAGGCCACAGCTACTTTAGGAACTGAACTCCAGCGGGGAGAGAGCAGGGACAAAATAGTCCCGCCTTTTCCCTCCTGCTCTCCCATTGCCTCAGGTGCCTCTCATTGGCTGATTTGCAAAGGAAAGTCAGAGAGTCAATGATGTGGGGCTCACTCTCCTGGTTCACAGGACATAGAACAGGGCAGAGAAGGGTAGAGGATGGATTTGGGGGTGAAACTACATTTGTCCCTTTAAGGTAGATTTTGGTTCTATAATTATAATTATAATTATACTCATTCTTATATTTCATAATTATACTCATTCTTATATTTGTTGTTTTATGTAGTTTTTCACATGCAGAACATGACACAGTAGAAATAATAAATGTAATCTCCATAGAGATTGTAGTTGGCTATTGATTCTGAGGGGCCTGCAGCTATAATTTGCCATAGATGTACAGAACTTTGTTTCTAAATGTGTAGAATGAAACAAAAAAATCCAGTAATAACAACAAAAGCAGATTCAATTCCAAACCACACAGTCAGAGTATTTTTTTTTTTACCAGAGCTAATGAGCAGTTGACATGAGAATACTTATAAGACTTTGGGGCTCATCAGTATCTCTCTTTTACTCTTTGGTACTAGAGAAATATTTCAGGGATTGAATCAGCAAGAATTTGGTGCCAGCAAGGAAATGAGTGAATGGAACCAGCTCCAGAACTAAGAATTCCACCCCACATTGCTTAATCTTTATCTCTGTTTAGCTACTAGATGTAGCACAAATCCTCCCAGCTTCTTTCTTCCTATCTGAACTCTACTGTGGCTATTAAACAAACTGTGGATCTATTCCACTTCCTCTCCAATACTTTGAAAACTATACAATATGAGGCTTAATGAAGGTGGCATGCCTCCGAATGACTTAGAACTGAAAATATGATTATATCAAAAGTCTTTAGAAGGCAAGATTTTAATGGAGGAATAATATTCTGGAACAGAGGAGTAATTTCTTCTTGAATGCTAGGATGAATTATTTATGCTTTGACAACATTATGTGTCTCTAAAGCAGCTTTTAGTTATTCGCCACTTCTGGGCTACAGCTGATCCTGCTGCCCATTCTTGTAATTACATTAACCTCTTGACTTTACATGACAAGCTTTTCCCATGCACTGCAATCAATAGCCTATAACTATACCTCTATAAAAGGACCATAGCTACACTTCAGTTTGGATACAGTTAACTTTCATCCTCCTTTTTTTTTTTTGTGGAGTACAGAATAAAATTTTTTATTTTAACATCTGAAACAAAGGGAATCATTTTGAAGGGAAAAAACACGTAAAAACATGCAGATCATATGGTAAAAAAATGATTACAACGTTAAATAGGCCAGATGAAAATTCATTTCTGCCAACACATGGGATTAGAAGCCCTGGGAGAAGCAGTGAATTTCAAAGCCCTAAATTGTGCAGTGGCCTTTAAATCCCCTCTTTGATAAATTTTTGCTTTCAGTAGGATTAAAGGCACGGCGGACCACCTACTTTCCTACTCAAGCTATGGCAATTAATTATAGGGTATATATGTAAATACATAAAGCATAATGTTAAATGTTGAAACATCTTCCAGGTCAGCTAGTTAAATCCTCTTCCTCGACAAAGAGAAATTGAGAGAGATATATAGCTGTGGTATGGCAGAGCCTGCTAGCTAAGGAAAGCAGATTTCGTGTGTTCGACCAGGTTGCTAACTTTAAATCAGCCATTGAGGAGGTATTTACACCATGGAAATTGGCAATCGTTACAAACCTGTGCTTTTCCTCTTGAAGAGCTAGTTAAACATTAACTTGCATATCAATGTGTGTGTGCATACACTTGTAGATGTATACACATATATGTATATAACATATATATGTCATTATGTACTATGTTATGTAGATACTCCATCTATATTTCTCATAGGAAATAGTCTCAAAATTATCCTAGCCTTTTTTGTGATTACATTTTAATGTTTTTAATGTATATATATTGCTTTAAAATATATATTTAATGTATATTGTTTATACTATATTAACACATACATATACATACCTACAATAGGCATCCACAGAGACTTACAGAGACTTGTATTTTACATTAGATTTCAGATTGTGCCAAAGGCCTTCATATCTATGGACCACTTGGAGAAACTCAAAGGAAAGCTCATGAAAATTAACTCTACAAAGGCAAGCATGGCAGTCCAGGCTGTAACCAGACATGTTTGAAACATTAAAGGTTTGGGATGTGAACTGGATTAATTTTTCCACTAATTCTATAATGCTGTACAGGAGCAAAGTTCGTTACCATCTTCTGTACTATATTATCAAAGCAGTATATCTTAGAAATGAAAAAATAAAACTCCCTATTACCAATGGCAATAATTTAGGACCCATTCAACATTCCCTATAGATAATGCATCTGGTTTAAAATCACCTTAAGAAATAACAGGTGGCTGGTGAAATCTTGTCAGACTACTCTAATTTTCTTTTACGACTGTGTCAGACTTGCTATATTGCAGGAAAGTGATCTACATAACATAGATGTTTGATGCCTATGCATCTTACATGGTCAGCCAATTTAACATGGAAAGATCGTCTCAAGCGGGTTTAGAATCGGCCGAAGGGAATTAGACTATGACTTACCAGAAGAAAAACTATGAACAGAAAACTGACAGTATTCTAGGACTTGAGCAGCCTCTGCTCCAGTGGGGGAATGAGAACACATCCATCCACATGCACTGGAGTGTTTATGAAAGGTTCACATATCTGGGCTGGTCCTTGACTCACTGTATCACATTATCCAAAGCAATTTTTATGCATATTCAAAATTGGAAATTACTGCTATTGGGCTGCATTCCCCATATGAGGTAAGTTCAAGGAATAGGGAACTTTTGCCATGCTGAAATGAAACTAGAAGAACAATTTTTACTTTTTGCTAAAAGGAAGACATGAGAGGCTCTGAAATAAGAGGAGACACCTCTTCCTCATACTCTGGTTCCTCTGTGACCTCCTTCTCTGAGGCTTGCCAGGCTCCAAGTCAAGGTGGGAATTAGAACTCTTAGATGTGAGTTCTAGGCAGTGTGACATGTGAGAAGAAGCTTTGGGCTGGAAGAGACCATTTTTTATATGGCCTCTAATACGTTATTGACTTCTTATGAACTTCAGTTGCTTCATTGGTAATATAGAAATCATCATGTTGGTTTTTTATATTCCATAGAGTTGTTCTGAGAACTAGGGGAAGTATTTGAAATGTAAAAAGTTAACCCAAGTGGTAGGGCACAGGGTCTTGTCAAGGTTCTCATGCCTGAGTTCTGAGACTAAATCACTTGTTCTGAAATGGGTTTCGTAGGGAATCCCTGTCTTATGGTTGATGATCTAAAGGTCTGAGTGAGATGTACCAGAACTGAGAGGTAAAGGGAGGCATAAAGGAAGCAGTTTTAAAGACACTTGTAATTATAGCTAACAATTTTTGGTCACTCACCATGGTGCACACCTTACATGATAATCTCATTTTCTTCCTAAAATAATCAATCCTTTGAGTATGTTTTATTATAATCGCTATTTTTCAGATAAAGAAACTGAAAGGTTGATTTTATGATTTGCCCAAAGTCTGTGGCTTGTAGATGGCAGAGTCTGATTTGAATCCAGAGTCTTAACCATCAAAAGCAACAAGAGAGTCAGGTCAGCAACAGATTAGATTAATCCAATTATGCTGTTGTAACCATACATCTTGAGCTGTAGGACCACATAGGGCTGGAGCTCAGGAAAGATGGAGAATGAGCAGTAAAACTACTTTCCTTGCTCCCCTTAAAACCCCAGAAACCATAGTATAAGGAGGGTGGGTTGTTAATACACAGTAAATCTAAATGAATCCAATTTTCTTTTCATTGAAAGTTTGTAAGAACAGATTAGACTAACAATAATGATTATAGAATCTGTTTCTCTAAGGGGTTTTAAAAATGTTGGGTATTTTATTGGTTCGAGTTGTAAATGTAATCTGTTTCAAAGGTGGGAAAAGAGATGTGATAGATCACTTTTGTGGGTCTTTCTAATTCATTAAGTTTCTTTTAGTTCAATAGGGAATAGCCAATTCTTGTGAAGACATAGTACCTAATAAAATATTAGAAGTTTACACTCTTCATTAAACTCTAGAGATGGTCATTTTCCCCCCTTTTTATGGGTGGTCTGTAGGAGCCAGCAGTCTCCAGACCCATCACAATGGTGCACACACATTGCAAAAGCATTTTACCTTTCCAATGGGTTTAAATCACCCAGAAACAAAATCTGTACTCTTTCATGTAGATGGAACTAAAAAGTCTGATATCAGTCTCAAAACAGCACTTTGCCAAGAAGATCCAGATTCTTTCAGGTCTAATACAAATTCTCCTGAACATCTGGATCCATTTCCAGATGAAAAACTTGTGGGTTAATGAAATTACCAGATGTGACTACTCGCCGAAATAGAGAAAAGCCTTTGTTAGTGACTCCCTACTTTAGAGGTGGACATAATAGTGGCTGAATTACCATTCTGATTTTATTTTTCTAAACAAATTAACATTTTAAAACTTTGCAGGTGGATATCTCTACTTGAACAATTTATGCCAGAAGGGATTCTCTGCTTTGTGGGCAGGTCGATAAAATTGTGATTTCAAAGCACCTTCTTCACCTTCGCAATTGGTTACACTCATTCTTCTACAGAAGTTTTTTATGCTTTCCTCACCCTATCTCATGCCCCAACATACCTCTTGATCATTAATGTATGAATATAAGGAAAATCTACTTTAGATATCTAAATTCAGAGAAGTCTAGCTTTAATCTTGTTTCTCTGCTTCAGTTTCAGTTGCGAACATTGTGAAACAATTTTTCCCTGCTCGGAAGAGAAAATATATTTCCTTCCTGAAGGGTGAATCACTCAGAAAATAATAAATCCTCCTCTGCTGCTCTTGTTTAATGTTACAATTCCTTCCTTAATGGGGACACCTGACCCCAGTAACCCCTCTTCCCATTCTCAAAGTACAACCTCAAACTCAAATAAATAACTTTTCCCATCAAAGAGCTCAAAAACAAAACGCTTTTGGAAAAACAATGGTGGCAATGCCTTAAGACCTGCAGTACCAAATAATTTTAACACGATCCCTCTAAAACCAAGCAAGACACTAGGACGACAATGGAGACATATTAGAAGCAACACACTCTAAAAACAGCTTGCTTTAAAGATCCAAGAGCTGTCCTGAATAGACAGAGAAAGCTGAGCAGTAGATGGGATTTCAAGGAACCAGGAAATTTTGTATCTTGATCCTTAGTAAGAAAAACGAAAGTGGGTAGCACATAATGACAGTCGACCTGAAGATGAGAGAAAGAGATGGTAATACAGCCCTGCCTGCTGTAAGCGAAAGGTTTGTCTGTCCTGGAAATCAGAGCAGGCTGCTTTCCTGCGATGGGAGATTTCCCCTTTTTGTCACACTAGGGAGATTTACTGTGTCTTTGAAGCAAGTGTGCATAAACTGTATCTTGTTGGCTAGATGAGATCTCACAGTTTCAGTATGGGAGTAGAATGACGTTAATACCAGTATATAAAACAATACCTGAATGAAACCAGGAAAAGCCTGCTCTTCAGGAAAGAGAAGCTGGAAGGCTGGGTCCTAGGCAGAGTTTGGTGGTTTTGACATGAGGGCCAGAATAATTTGTGGTTTGCAGTACGGTGTAGCTCTACAAAGGTTTAGCCTTGTATAATGGAGAAAGTCCTGTCCAAAGAATCAAGAAGCATGTGTTCTGTAACTCATGGGTATAGTTTACCCAACTGAAAATTGTTATGTTTGGATCCAGGCGTCCTAAATGCATTTCTCTTACTCTTTATTACACTCATTGTCTTTAAATTCTTTTGACAGGTGGGATGTTTGTTGTTGTTGTTGCTGCATTTTATGTCTTTCTCTCTTTTGTTGTGTTGTTAGTTTTTGTGTAAGTCTGGGTTGACTAGAAGTATATCTTCTAGATAAAATCTCTAGTGGCAATGTTCATTTTTTCTACCCCGCTATAAGTTTCCAAACATACAAAAGGTAGAGAAGTGTATGAATTTTCATGTTCTTAATTAAATACTTTAAACCTCTGCAGGAAAGATTTTTCCAGAAAAAAAATTCTCGGTATTATTTGTTGCTTACCATAGTATCTAGTTTGTTACACTTAGTCATAAATTCTAGCTTAAACTAGAAGGTTCAAGCATTTTTTCAATCCCCAATCTGGTATTCAAATAACAAGACAATAGCACCAATATTACCTTATTTTCTTTTGACCTAAAGTATTTGGAGATTTTCAGACAAAACGAATTTAAGACTAAATACACTGGCTTTTTTGTCTCCCTTTTCTCAGATCAAAATAGCTTATCCTCCCATTTATTGTCTCTGCATTTCTCTCCTTTTGCATAGACACTTCTTACAGACTACGAAAAATTGAAGTTTGGTGTTTTCATGTTTTTAAAATTCTAAATTCTCCTTGTAGGACTTCATATAAAGAACAAGTCATCTTTCTTTAGAAACATGAATAATCATTTTCTATTCAGACAGCTGTCTCAAAAGACCTTGCTATTGCATACCTTGTAAGTTGAAGAAATAACATTTCTATGAAAATAAATGACCAAAGCCACTTCAGAAAGCAGCAGACTTCAAACAACTGGGTAATTTGTAGACCCCTCTGACATCCCAAGTGCATAATGGATTTGCAAAGACATTGAAGATTAAGTAAATTGACTAAGAAGTCACAACTCTATTTAAACATTTTTCCTTTAAAATCTTTATTTTTTGGAAAATACATTTGCTGATAAATATTCCCCAAGAAACCACTGTGGTTTACATCTCTGTCCCCGGTTGTCTATCTATCCAAAAGATGCAGTTGATAAAACCCACAGGCTGAAGGCTAAACAGCCCTTGTGGGTCTTAGAGTCCTATTTAAAAAAACAAAACAAAACAAAACAAAACAACTTTAAATATTATGGGAGATTTCTTAGAATAACATTCTGGAAAGGGTATTTTCTGCTTGTGTTATAGTTATAAGCATTGGAAAGAAATCCGGAGTGCATCCAAAAATGAAGCATTTGAGGCTTCTGTTCCAGTTATGGGGCCATTTTATTGAGTACTGTCACCCATGTTGAATTTATGGGCACCAGCAGACAGCCAGGGACTGTAAATCCTGAGGCCTGCTTATTAGAACCCTAGCACATTTGACAATGCACATAATTAATGGTCATTTGCTAAGAGTGTTTTGAGGGATTTTATTCAAACAAAGTAAAAAAGAAACACATTAAATATTAGTCCTGTTATATATTATGAGACATTATATCCATTTGTGTGGCCATAAATCATTTAGTTATGAATATTTAAGAAGAGTAAGAAAGTGATACCCTATATACACTCTGAGATAATATTGTATTAGTATTTGATTACAGGCATGGTATCCTTAATGGATAGATTCATGCTCCATATCCAATGTCCAGTTGGAGCTGGGACAGTAAGGAATAATAGGAGTATGGCAGACCAAGATCAGCCAGAGTTCAAAAGTGTGAAATTGATGATGAAATAAGACTTTTACTGGCCTCATCAGAAAACTCTCTTTGTCTCATTTATTGCAATGCTTTCCAGTGAACGTTTTTTTGCCTCTCTGTGTGTGTGTGTGTGTGTGTGTGTGTGTGTGTGTGTGTGTGTGCATGTATATACTTTTTTGAGAGAAGGTATTAAAATTATGTGGCCTGGTTTGACTATATTTTAATTGAGTCAAAGAAAAAGAGGAAGGTGGTGGTAGCTACTGAGAGACTGGCAGAATTAACTTATTAAAAAATTAGGAGATTTACTTTTTTTGAATAGCTATGAAGAGTCATTGTGATTTGAGTTAAACCAGAGCTAAATCTTTGTCTCCATATACAGGTAAAGTAGAAATTAAGAAAAAAGATGTGGGGATGGGGGAGAGAAGAAAACAGAAAGAAATATTGCCTGGGAAATTCAGATACCCAAAACCGGCTTTGTGGAATGATGAGAAGAGTCATGGGCCTTGGTTTAAGTGCTGACTGCTATGGAAATGCCATGTGATTTGGGACAAACCACTTAAACTTTCTGGCCTCGGTGTACAATTCTAAAAAATGAAGGAAAATCAATCATTAAAATCACTAAGAACTTCCTAATTGCAAATATTTATGATTCCAAGTGGATACTTTCAGGAAACACACTATCACTCACACACACACACACACACATGGATTTTTTTGTCCTAATAATTCATATAATTGTTTTACATCTCTGGTTTAGTAGACGAAGTCATGCTGTGTCTGACTGCTACTGTATATCATTCCAGGTGCATAGTCTAAGCATTTACTGTCTGCCTGGGAAGAAAAAAAGATCTAAAAGAAAATTATTTGAGGTTATATAAGCAAACTGTGGGAGAGCTTTAAAAATATCTTTTAAAAACTTGAACTGAACTAAATAAGTTTAGCTGAAGAAAGATAAAAACTTCAAATTTGTTGCAACAGATTAGTGCATACAACTTTGGTAAGCAAACTGACGTCTTTGGGATTGTTGTTGATACTTCTTATTAGTTTCTGGATGCCAACAGTGGAAAATTTGGAACCCAGGACTGCTATAGCTCCAATGTTATTTTGTATCTATGCATTTTTAAATTTGTGATAATTTGGACATAATAGTCCAAATGAAAGTTTTGAGAGTTAAGCTATATAATTTTATAATTTAAATGTAGTGACAGATAAATAGGTCATTTTTGTCTTGTTTTATGCCAATTATTTAAGGAGAATCTATATATTTTTATCAGTATCTGCCACTGCTCGTCTACAGACCTCAACCCCTCATTATAAGATTCATTAATGGTGAGGTAAGGGGTTAAGCAACTAAGGCTTTTTTTATTCTTATTCTTAAAATGTAGACCATTTTTGGATTAGAAATATTCTTTTGCTTTTGTGGTCACCCAGGTTCCATATTAAATAAGATGCGGAAGAAGAGAAAATATGTATTTCAAACCAACACATTCCCACAATTAAGAGATCTTTAATCCACTTTAACTAGTCAAATTAAAATTTTTACCATTGAACTTAGATGAAAAAACTCACTTTCCTAGAAAATGGCACCGTTGAAATAATTATTCTGTTAACACGTCTCATTTATGTTTAGCCAAGTTGACGAAAGAAAATTAGCCAATCTCATATTGTGTTTTTAGTTACATGGGAATTTTTGGGGGTGGAGTTGGGCAATTGGCACTTGCCCTCATCAGAAGTTGGCAGATAAACCAACAGCTGAGCTTTTCCTTTTCTAGAACAGCATTAAGGATGTAGTCCCCAGTTGCCCTTTCATGCAAGCAGGGGTGGGTGTTGGGGGGAAGGCTCAATGTGTTTTAAATAATGCAGCCCAAGCCACTATGGGCAGTTAGAAATTTATAAGAGAAGGCAGTCATAAAATTTCTCTACTGGTGTGGTTGGAAAAAAGCCATTTTTCAACCTTTGTTAGTATGTTTCCAGCTCTTAGACACCAAAAGGAACTAAAAGGAGGCAAATTGGTGTACCGACTACAAAAGGCAGAAATATTGACATCTGTCAAATCTGAGTGGTGGGTATATGGCCATTTATTACATTAATCTCTATGTATTTCTGAATGTTTGAGAATTCTCAGAACTAAAATGAGTAGGAGTTTCAAATCCTTTTCACCTCACTTTCTAGCTTTGATGGCCTTGGACCAGTTATTTAACTTCTCAGAGCCCCAGCTCCCTCATTAACATAATCGAATAATAACACCCACCAGGAGGGATGATCTGAGGATCCCAGATAACGTATACAGTGCCTGACCACTGGTTGGTTTCTCTGTTGGTAGTGGCTGGCACCCAACTTTAAATCAAAACTTAGCTGAGAAAAGCAATCTCCAGGGAAAATGTCTTACAAGTTATGCACTGCATCTGCTCTTCCAGATCTTTCTATTTACCTCTGGATTAAGTCAGATCACCAGAAATCCATGTGTCTGCAACATATCAGCCCGTCAAGATGTTTACACTCTATTGTCCTTGGGAAAGATGCCATGGGCTTTCAGTGGGAAATGCTGTTCAAATACTCCCAGAAACCTCTGCACGCTCCCTGTGACTGTGCTGTGAGGACTCTATGCTGCAGTGGATCCCCATGGGAGACATCCTTGTCTGATCTTAACATCTCAAATAATTGTTTCTTCTGAGTGACTTCTTTGTTTTTCTCTTAAAAACTACAGATTGTTTAAATGATTGGGTTTACCTTTCAGGGCTGGTAGCTAGGAACTTGTGAACCAAATTACATCTGCCCAGATTAGTTGTATGGGTACTTATGGTATAAAGCTTTGCATTTGCTTTATTCCAAAACCTATTTTATATCTGTACCTTTGTTTTTCTGACTTTCTCCACTTATTTTAAATTTATATCATATTGATATATTTTAGGTATTCTTATAAGGCATCTTAAATTCTTTGGTAGAGCAAGTAGCTAGGTAACATATAATTCAACAAACAAACAATATATATTAATCATTATTATTGATAATAATAAAAATATGAGGTAGAGCTAGGAAGAAAGGACAAAGGCAATAAATGTTTTTGAAGAAGATGACTAATATCATAGCAAAGGATGAATATTGTTAAAATAATTCATTATTCTAAATACGAGGTTTATTTAAAAAAATTTTAATTCCCAAAGTACGTATGGAGTACCTGATATATCTCAGGCACTACTATAGGAAATAGTGAAAACATCATGGTAACAATTTCAGAGCACCTCGCAGGGTACAAGAAATTGGTTTTAGAAATTAGAATTTGAGAGTAGGTATAAGAGAGGATTGTGGGTGTAAAAATGGTGGGGAGGAAGAGTTGTTGGAGTGTTATATATATATATATATATATATATATATATATATATATATATTTTGTAAGAAAAAGAAAACAGTGAAAACTCAAAATGAAAAAAGATACACAAGTTATGTTGCTGTGTGGCAGAGAAATGGTGCTGGGCTGGATAAGAAATGCCCCCAAAACAGACCACATCTACAGTGTATTTCTTAGTCTAAAGTTGTCTCAAACATCCCCTTTACCATCTTGTTTCAGAGGTAAGCGCTCTCTAGAAGATTCACTGTTATTCTAGATCTTGGTTGACCTTTGAAAACCCTTCAGTTGACCTGCAGCAATTTGAGAGTACATTGGTTCTCAGAAAACAGTCACAGGCCAAAGTTGAGGAAAAGAAGAACCCTCGTGTTTTATGTAGAATATTCTTATTTACAAAACTTTTTCACTATTATAATTAGTATGATCTTCTCTAATTGCTTACGGTATAAATATAGCCACCTCTAAATGTTTTTAAATGACTTGCTTCTGTGCTTACCTAAACTGTTTTCATAAAATCTGGTATTTTCTTTATGTAGTCTACCACTTCAAAATTTTCCAGAAATACCTGTGCTTATTTAGTCTAAAGTCATTTGTACTTTTTAAAGTGCCAAAGAGCGTAAAAGACAGAGAGAAGAAGAAAAAAGAGAAAGAAGAAGAAGGGTAGAAGGAATGAAAATCTAACCACTGATGTTGCTTTTGGTGCCCCAGAGTGTTTCTTTCGAAGGCTGCTCATGCACATCTAAAGATAAGGCTTGCCCATCACTGCGGGAAAAGCATTGCTCTCCCCATCATTTATAGAATACAATGGTGACACACTTTGGGTACGATTTTTTAGCTCCTTAGCTCATATGTCATTTCTCAGCTATTGTGCTCAAAGCCCACCACTATACCAGTCTGATGTCCTCCCCATTCCCTGACACTGATTTTTGTGTGCTGCCCTGGTCCATATGAACAGTTCTTTTTCCCCTCGTTTCACTATGAGGAGGGATTGTGGGTCTTGAATTATCCTCTTCTAAAGACTCTGAATTTCTTATACAAATCGATCTTTTCCTCCACAATAACCAGCTTTTCATAAGAGAGGTCTCAAGGAAAGAGAGTCTTGATTGAGTCATCCAAGATTTCGTAACACGTTTTCTCATTGCTTCCTATTGTCTTCCAGACAATGGATATCTACTTACCCTACATTTGTATAACTATGGGTCAGACATGTAGAAAACTCTTCCTTGAATAAAAAATGGTCATCTCCAAGGTGACTTGATATCTATCCCTAGAAACTAGAGGCTGGCATAGTTTTCCCATAGTTTTCTCACTTGGTACTCACATCCTGTTACTTAACCCAGTGAGAAATCTGATACTATTTATGTCCATCTCATAGAGGCACGAACTGAGATTCAAAAAGCTTAAGTGAGTTATTTAAGGTCACACACTGATACATCTGATATTTCAACACAATGATATTTCAACACTAATGTGCAGAGGCCTCAGCAATGCAGAAAATTGTAAAGAATATTAATAGTATTGAGTAACGAAGTATATACTGCTTAGCTACTTCTGTATTAATGGAATATTTAATGAATATGCATATGGATATTTTATAGAAACATGGTTTAAAGTATTAGAATATAAAAAGAGAATGGAAAATTTGTTCTGGAAATGTTCTTTAAACAAGATCTTGCTCTTTATTGTTTTATAATAAAAACAATGAGAAATTGTAACAATAAAGCAGCAGAGCTTATTCTAGAGTTCTTTGAGTCAAACTTTGCAGACAAAAAGATTAAGAGGAGAGGAAGAGGCTTTCTGGATAGTGAAACATTGAGTCCCTGTGACATAAACTATAGCAAATAGTTAAAAATAATCAGAGAATCGAAAATATAGAAAGCAAAGACTCTCTGAAGCATGCCATCGACTACTAGAAATAACGATGTCCTTCTCACTACTCTTAATATTGATGGTTGTTGACAGCAGCATGAAAGTTGACTAGATATTCTATCATCAAAAGGAATTAATTGGAACAGGAAAGGATTACAGTCCCAGAGGCGTGCTCAAAGAGAGCCACATGCACAAACTGAACTGGACAATGATGAAGGAAGTACTTTATAGAGGGGAAGAGAGTTAAAAGGGAGGAGCTGCTACAACCATATAGCTCTGTGGTAAACATAAAGTTCTTCCTGTAGAGCTCTTGTGATCACATAAAGTGTAAGAGCTCCTCCCACAGGCTCTAACTCCTCCTACAGACCCTTTGGATTTCTGTTCAGGGTAAGGTCTTTGTCACAAAAATTAGCAATGGGCTATTACTCAGATTTTATAACAGAATTAAAGGTTTTTGTTTTGTTTTGTTTTGTTTTGAAACCATGAAATCAAAGGCCTTATGCAAGTGAGAAGAAATTCTGTAGGCATTGCTTAAGGCACCTTTTGAAATTGAGTAGGGCTTGGCCATACCAGAACAAATCAAGGCTGCCTGCAAAGGCAACACACTAAGGATGTGTTGGAAGGAGGGCAGGGAAGGATGAAGAGAGAGGCAAAGAGGTGGGAGATCCTGGGCTGTGTATCCTTTATTAAGTTAAAACTAGTCACATCTGAAATATAAAATCTGAGTGAATCAATCAAACTGTTCAGGGAGGCCAAAAAAGCAAAGACAGAAGTCCAGCCTAAAATGAGATGTCCAGAGATGTAACAAGAGACAAATGGATTTGAAGGCTGAGTTCAGAACTCAGCAGGTACTCAGTCCATTATTCTTATCTGTTACTTGGTAATTCTCTTAAAGCTAAGAACATGGTCTTAAGGTGACAAAACCATGGACACAGTTTGACTATGACTCACTTTGAATTCCTTTGCCCTGTCTTTTTTATCTTCCTAGATGTCAAAGAAACTTCATCAACTCTCTAAACATGAGAACTACCAAAAAGTTAGGAATAAGTTTAAAAGGGCTTCTCTAGATAGAGTACACAGATGAATCATCAAGGAACATTCAATATTAAACTGTCCTTGAAAGGATTTTGAACAGTTGTTTAGGCAAATATGAAATGGCGCACTATAGTATAAAAGATAATTTATTCAATCAGCAAATATTTATTGAATACCTAGTATATGCCAGGCACTGATCTTGACATTTTGTACAATGTGGGACACAATAGACAAAATCACTGAGTAATGGAACTACACTTTTAGAGGAGAAGTTCATACAATAAATGAATAAATTCATTAAGTTATAAAGAAAATACCAAAATGTTCTGGGAGAACAATAAGAACATGAATTTGTATGGGGCGATCTTATAAAGGATGGTTTTATAAATTAAGACTTGAATCTGACAGAGAGAGTCAGAATAGTTCCTAAGTCAAGGAGGATATTACAAGCAGAGAAACGAGACCAGGCAAAGACCCTGGAACAGGAAAATGCTTGATGTGCTTGAAGAAATCAAAAAAGTCCTTTTTGGTGAGAGTTCAGGGAGAATGGCATGAGTTAAAATTCTAGGAAGCCTAGAGCCAGGTCATGAAGAGTTTTTAGGCCACTTTAAATGGTTTCGAGAAGTGGAGTGAAGTGATTTTACTTGTATTTTATAAAGATCACTGCTGAAAAGAGCAGAAGCAGCAAGACCAGTTGTGAGACTCTAATGATGGATAAGATGACAGGGACTAGGATTATAATGAATGTTGTGGATAAGAAAGGAATTGAATTGATTCAAGATACATCTTGGAGTTAGAATTGACAATCCATCAATATTGCTAAATTTAGGAAATAGAAAGAAAAGGAAGAGATAATAAAGGAGACTGGGAAATACCAACCAGAGAAGCAGGAGGAAAACAAATAGAGACTGGTACTGTCGATACCACAAGAAAAATATTTCAAGAACTAGAAATGATCAGAAATAAGGAAGATGAGATTTAAAGACTTCTATGGATGTGACAAATTAGAGGGTATTTGTGACCTTAGCCAGGTAGTGGCAGAAGACAGCGTTCTGACCTGAGTGATTGAAATGACAAGAGAGAAAATGAAGGTAAGGGGTGAAATCTAAGTTTTAGAAAAGTTTCACTTTCTTTTATAGATGAGAGTATCTCATTTAATGTTTAGAGAGTTAAAGTGATGTGCTCCAGATCACCACTTTGGGTAGAATGGGATCAAACTGGGCAATTTTTCAAGTGTTCAATAGCTACACACTTCTAGCAGCTACCATATTGAACAGCACAGGTATAGAACATTTCTCTCAGCACAGAATATTTTATTGAACAGCTCTGATGTAATTTATCATTCAAATATGGATATTTCTGAAAGTAAATGGGAACAGCACGATAGACTTGAACTATGACTGTCTTGGGAAAACCAAGACATATTGACATCTCAGCTAAATTGACCATTTTAGAAACTTGATTTCTAGTCTTTGCATCTCTTAACTGACAAGATACGAGTCAAGCAAATGGTCTCAACATCTTCAGGCCTTTAGGTGGGTGTAGTAGAGAGCTTCTAAAATGGTCCCCAAAGATCCTCACTTTCCAATATTTCTGGCCACAGTATAATATCGATAGCATATTGATATCAGTGGGTGGGACCAACTGACTTGATTCTAACAATTAGAATATGGCAAAGGGGTTGGATGCCATTTCCTAGATTATGTTAGAAAAAGACCATGGCTTTTATCTTAAACATTCTTGTTTGCTTACTCTGAAGGAAGCCAGTTGTAATGTCATAATGTGGCTCATGATGTGGCTCCATATGACAAAGATTTGAGGTAGATCTCTGGTCAACAGAGAGCAAAGAACTGAGGCCCTCAGTCCAACAACTAGCAAGGAACTGAAGATTGTCAGCAACCATGTGAGTGAGCTTGGAGGCAGGTCCTTCTGAAGTCAAGCCTCAGATAAAACTGAATCCCCAGGCAACAGTTTGCAACCTTTTAAGAGACTTTGAACTGGAGGCACCCAGCTAAGCCACACCTGCATTTCTGACATACAGAAACTGGGAGATAATAAACGCTTGCTATTTTGGGGTAGTTTATTACACAGCAGTAGATAACTAATACATCTGGGCTACTTAAGGTGTCATTTTAACAAAATTTTAAGACATTGGATGCTGATATACAAGCATTTAACCTCATTGCTCATCTCCAAACTCAATCCCTTTTTCTCTTCTTTTTGACTGAACCATGACCAACTTCAATTTATGTCTGCTAAGTAAAAAATAAAATAAAATAAAATAAAATAAAATAAAATAAAATAAAATATAAGGCAAGCAAGATTTTCCTCCTTTCACCTGTCTGCATTAGATAGCCAGTCTTCACTTTGGGAGAAGAATAGCTTCTCTGCATAAACAAACAAATGAACAACAACAACAACAAAACAGGAAATTCTATGAAAGAGTATTTAAAATAAAAGCTACCTATTTTCTCATGTTTTTTGTTTTCTTCTCCCTCTGATTCTATTTTGCTCTTGTTTCACTCATTGTTGTTTCTTGTGTATTGATGGTCATTGGCAAATTGAATTATGATTATGGGTCTTTTATCTAGGTTCCCTAAGGTTCATTAAATGAGAGTGTTAGTGACCAGTGCCACTTGTGTGAGTCTCAAAGCCTCCATCACTAATATTAACTCTGTAAAGTCTGATGGAGTTCCAGTCTAATCTAAGAGCATCTCTGACAACTATACTACATATATTTATTTGTTCTAAGACCATGAGGTTAGTGTGTGCATCCTTTTAAGTGCTCCTTTGCTGTGGTTGCAAATGCCCAGAAAGTCTTGATTAAATCCATTAAAATAGAAGCTGCATATTTTCATTAACCCAAGGGGCAGTATTAGCAAAATTGCCCCCAGAAAACTACTTTTTAAAAAGTAAAAATATAGAAATAACATGAACATGAACCTGAAGCAAAGGACTGAAATGGTGTGAGACTTGGAATCAATGCTCAGTAAGTGAATGTATTCAGGCATCCCACGCCCATTCAATGTGATTATGACCAGGACTGAGGATAAAGGTAGACTTTAAGTACCGTGAGACTAATGATAAGTACACATTTCCAGCAAGGAAAATAAAATGCACCAAGAGAAGAAAAACCATTTATGATTCTACTGAGAAAAATAATCAGCAGTCATCTGATGAGGTCAGGACAATAAACACCTAGTCTGACAACGATGGCCTGAGTCACCATGAAAATTAGCCACCTACTTCTGGTACCTCAGGGACAGCACAATTACCACAGCTGGCATCAAGAAAAAAAAAATTTCAAACAGAGGCTTACAAAATGTTTTCTGTTAAGAATGTTCTTGGCCTATAAATTAAAGTCGCTGAGCTACCTTCTATACTGTAAATGTGAGTGTCCCTTTGGAAATCCTCTCTTTCTGTTCTGTGTAGGTGAGGAAGCTCAGAGACTTGGAAAGGCCCTGGGGGAATGATGCATGGAAGGTCTCCAGGGATTCCAGAGCCATTTTGGAGAAAACTATTTTTTAAAAGCTGAGCAATTTGAGATATGCTTTCATAAAGTGGGGAAAGAGAATTTATATAAGGTGTAGTGATATGATTCAAAAATAGTTCAATGGTTATGATTAGTATGTAGAGTCAAGATGATAGAGGTTAGCAGAAATGTTTTGAGACCAGATGATACATCGATACTAATTTTCAGGTGGCATAGTGAAGAAGATGAGAAATATATTCTAAAGGAGGGAAATGAGGAAATCCATGGATTTCTCTGGTTCATTAAAAACTTTGAATATTGAAAAAGGTTTTCTCTAGCATGCACAAAAACATTCCTATTCTGTCTTGTTTATCTTACTCTATATTACTTGGCTAAACTTCTCTTTCTTCCCTCTTCTATTCAAATTATATTTTTTTCTTTAAATTTCTTCTCAAGAGCAAAGATTTTCCATGAACTTTAATCTCCCTCATTTCTGCTTATGCTAGATTTTAACAATCACTCTCCGTCATCTCAAACAGCCTTGTTGGTCAGTATACTCAAAAGCACAACTAACGTATTGTTCGTATGAGTGTATACATGTCTGCCTTTGTTATTTGCTTCTCAACTAAATTGTAAGCTCCCCAAAAGGCAGGAAGTGCTTTATACTTCTTTGTGCCCACCTTCTACACCATTAGCCTATTCAAATGGCTTATCAAGTGATGAAGCTTTCTGGGCAAAATTAATTCATTAAAAAAAATATCACCCTTAATAAGCCCGATTCCATATGATCTTGGAAGCTAGCAGGGTCAGGCCTGGTTAGTATTTGGACGGGAGATCACTTAGGAAGACTAGGTGCTCTAGGCATCAAAAAATTAAAAAGTAAAAATAAGGGATTGTAAACTGACAAGGTCCTTGCAATCTGTGAGGTCAACCAAGGGTTGCCTTGCCTAAAAAAAAAAAAAAAATCTCAATAATATTCAGGTTGGAGGAGGATATATTTGAGATGAATGTGGTTTGCCAGTGTTGTTTAAGTTTTAAAGCCCAGTGAAGACATCCCTCCTCTGAATTGCTAGTTTAGAAGCACTGGAGATACAGGATTTTCCCTTATGAGCACAAAGCAGTTAAGAGAAGAAACTGTGATGATTAATAGCTTCTAACCACTAGATATGATCCTGTAAAAAGATAAACATTTAGACTGGATAAACATTGAGTGCTTAGCAAGGCACTATCACATTTCATCCTCAGAGACAGCCCACATTTATAAATGAGGGAGATGGAGCAGAGATATCAGTACAAAATCCAGAAAGAGGAGGTGGTAGAACACATGGAAAAGCAGGGCCCTTGACTTCAGCTCCATCAGGTCCCGACTCCCATCTAGGTGCTAATTTTTTCAGGAGCAATGTTTTCCCATGTTTTCTAGTTGCATTACTGAAAAGGGGTATAAATTGAACTATAGGAGATTATTTCTCATATCACATTATTTATGAGCTGTAGTACTGATCCAAAAGAAATATCTGAAAATAAGTGTTAATATATTTAAAGCAAAAAACATACAAACTTATAGACTCAGGAATTAAAGAAAGCACTATTCATCTTTCTGTGTTTTCACTCGGTCAAATAAAATGTCTATGAATATAATTTATGGTGAATAAATCATTTGGAAGAGTTTTTCAAGGCTACTTATAGTGGATTTTTTTGACATTTAACAAAAAAACTCTTTCTTTTAGTGAATCTATCCAGTTTCTTCCCATGCTCTGGAGGCCAGATGGAAGAAAGAGCAGTGACCTGGGCTCAGCCAGTTGGATCCTCTCACCCAGGACTTTGAATGTCGAGTGAGTGATATTCCATGGAGACTGTATAACTCAGTAGACGTGATAGGAGTCTCCATTCAGCAGTGGCAGAGCTGTCCAGTGGCAGTTGTGACGATGCTCTTCACAGGTTACTTTATGTCCTATACTCCCTTGCCTCCTTTCTATTTTCTGATTCTGATTCTTTAGCTTCCTTTAATTTGTTTAGCAGTTACCTTTCAAAATCTCTAGGACTTAAAGGAACTCAAGTGGTCGTCTGGGCTTGCAACCAATAGCATATTTATGTGAGAGTACAATAGGAAAACATATACCATACAAACTATATAGCACTAATGGGAATGGCTAAGTTAATCTTTATATCTTCAATTTTTATCGGGGACATGTAGATGGTTTTCAAAACAAAGATTCACAACCCAAACAGATTCCCTTAGGTGCTCAGAGTTAATGACCTATGTCAAAATGGATGAAATACTTGATGTCTGGGCTAATGTTTTGACTGGAGACATTGGTTGTTTCCCAGGGTGGGGCATGTCAACACAGGGTGCATGAAATCGGGAGGCAGAGAGATGCAGTACGAAGGACACAAGCTTTGAAGTCATTTCCATCTGCACTAACAGCTGTGTGATCCTTACAATTACCCAGCTTCTCTAAGTTTTAGTATAGTCACGTGTTCACTGGATGAGTGCATATAGCATATGCTCTTCCAGTTGTAATAAGAGTTTATGAGTCTAAAGTGCCTGGTAGATAGTGAAAAAAATGTTGGCTAAGTCTTTCTCTCTTTTGTTAGAACTTCTGTTAATTTCTGTATGCTGTAGAAACTATTGTCCATATAGAAGAGATAATAAAGAAAATGATGACTCAAAGAGTTTTCTGTCATAAGGCCAGGGGAAAAAATTACATCTACTTATATGTGTCTATGTGTGGCTACTGGGATTCATAAATATTTATAATTTTGATATTTAAGAGTGATCCCTGAGGTCTATGGCACAAAATGTTTTATAGTTTTGATAAAGTGTATGAATGTTTGAACTGTATTCTGCAAAGGTGGTGAAAAAGCAAATCACACAGCTAGTGAGGAAACCCAGCTGACTTCTCAGAATCAGCGTTTCAACTGATCTTTGCTGTTTTCTAACTTCTATATATTTTACACTCATGAGGTGATCAAATTATAGTTTCTTTGTGGGAAAGCACCCATGAAGGAGAAGAAGTACAGTAATACAGAGCAAGGGAGGGCAAAGAGGTGCCAGAAAAAGAATATGTTTTTTTTTCCCCTAAAAGAACAAGTATCTTAAAAAGTTGAATCTAACATCAGCAAAGGTTTGGACCTGTAGTAGGCAAAGTTCATGTTTATTCTACATTGGAGTAAGGCGTAAGGCTACCAGAAAACATTTTAGCACTTGCTTCAGCCAGCTGAACATTATTCCTCAGGTGAGAGAATATTAAAAGACTGAGAGGTCACTTTAAATTTGTATTTACATTTCACTACCGTTTATGTTGGGACTCATTTGCTGTAATAGTCCTTGGGAATTTCTTGATTGAATATCAAAAGTTCATGAACAGCAGATTTTTTTTTTTTCTCTCTGTAGATGGAATTTAGTATAATACTAAGGAGTCAGGTTTTTACAAGGAAAAAAAAGAAACCTGACTATATAATAATGAACTGATTATTCCTTAAAGAATTTCAAGAACTGTGTTTTCGGTGGGAATTATCAAATCACAGAGCCATAGAGCAGCCCAACCTGTCTCTCTAGTTAGATTAGATGATAATTTTAAATTATCATTCTAGATTGTGTTTCTAACTCCATAAATGTTTATACCTGTGAATTTCAGCTATTATCAGATTGATGAATCACGATACAAATCATGAGCCAGGGGCAGGAGATGGGGTGGGGCGATAGGCAGCAGAGGGGAGACAAGAAAGTGATTTAGCTGGTCATGACTTAAGGAAAGTCTTTGGTTTGTAATATGTGGCTTATTGGTACTGAGAGAGTTAAGATAACATGCTTCCTAGCTGCGTTTCTCCACCGTGGGAGGCTCAGATGTATGAAGGAGTGTTTGACAGAGAATATAAAGCAAGAAGAATCATGAAGGCTAATTAGAAAATATCTGTAAGTCTTACCTCAGTGCATTTCAGTTTGAACTAATAAAAACTGCTTGAAAGTGGAGCTTCGGTCCTTTATCAGGATTTCGTGAGATATTGTGTGAAGGAATGTGCAACCATTATGCTGTCTCTTTTGATGGATGATAAATATTTCCTCCATAATATCCACAATTAACGTTATATTGCTTTATTTCCTCTCTCTGAAGGACACGTTATTTTTAAAGGTTATTTATTGTTAAGGTACATCCTCTCTGTGATTCCTTCCTCCGATGAGGTTACTCAGAATATCACCTTGTACACATGCAGTAAAAAGCTCAATAGCAGAAAAAATAACAGTGCAGTTAACCTCCCTAATACTGGAGATAAATTAACACTAATAAGATATGTACCAGGGTAGCAAGCATCTTGACAGAATGAAATTCACTGACGTGAGGAGATGGTAGCCTGTGTCACTCTGCTGTGCTCCGTGGTCCTGCAGATGCAATGGCTGGGGAGCTTCTTATTCCTGCCTTTATGATGTTCAAGGTACAGTGTACTGAATTAAAGTCTAGCCGATTCAGATCCCTGTCACCCTCTGCGGCTGACCTTGCTGATGGAAACCAGCGCCACCAATATTAATTTCAGTCTCCACAGATCAAATAACTTTTCTCATCTCATTTCATGACAGGATATCAAGACAGCTTCATGGTAGAGATACATGGCAGGACAAGAGGGAGCTATGTCTCACTGGAGAACATTTTGTTTAGATATTTAAATGATGTGCTGTGGAGAGAAATGGGCCAGAGTGGGTGTCTTAGGAGAAGCAAACTAGGCAGAAAAAAAAGCAAGTCTAAAGACAGAAAGAAGATACAGAATGACGTTGGTTCTCTAGGTCCTGCAGGTCACCTTTGGCCAGCCATGGAAATGCATTTAAGTTTTTATTTGTTAATTGAACACTAAATGAATACGATGATAATTAATATTTTTACTGCCCATTAATTAGGAAATTGTATTCTGTGTAAGCTACCTAGAAAGATGATATATGAGGCATGACTAAGTTGGAGCACCACTGTGAATTGATTGCAGTTTCACACATGGAAATATATATGTGTTAATCATTTTGTTTAATTATTAGAGGTTTTTTTTTTTTTTTTTAACAAATTGGCAGTTCTTCCAATTGTTTCTTTGTGTACTTGGATGGACTACCGTTAACACTGCTGGCAGGCTGAGACAGTGAGTGGTCTCCGGCTCGCAGGAGGTTCGCTGCTGAAGAGGCTTTGTCTGTGGCATGTGGAGTTTTTCAGGTTTGTGCCTTCATCCAGTTGCCAAAACATCTGGTTCAGTTTTGGGGAAATATTTGTAGCTATTTTTCCATCCGGATTTAATTACCGCCACTGAAACATTAATGGGTGCCCTGCTGGCCTAATAGATGTTATCTGTATACCATCATATATATGAAGTATAGGTGACAAATCAGAGCCCCGTTTTGCTGTGGCTTTCATAGAATAGCCACAACCCGAAGAACTGAAGATTGACACGATTCAACGGGTGAAGAGATATCAGATCTGTGAGACAGGAATTTTAATTTGAACAGAAGGTTACTTTTTCTACTTAAATAATGTAATATTATTGAGAAAATTATCTACTGTATTCTAAAATTAATATCTTAAATATAATATATGTTAATATTTATAGAAGTATACATTTTAATGTTGAAACTATCATAATCTTTAGTCCGTTTAATGAAAAAGTTTGTTTCTTAGTCTTTCAAACAACAGGTTATAAAAAATAGAAGATGAAGATGTTATTATTTATTACTTTCTATAACACAGGCACTGTACTTAATGCTTTCAATATCTAATTTCATTTTCATCATTTTAATACTGTGAGGTAGATATTGCGATGGTCAATGTTATAGACAAGGAAATTAAGGGTCAGTGAGATTGTGTAACTTGACCAAGGTCATATGTTAAATAAGTGGGAGGTGGAACAAGGATTTGAACAGAAATATGTTTGACTTTATCATTTCTTTATCAAGCATCTATTAAACACTTAGTAAATTCCAGGCATGATACTTGGTTCTAGGAAAAGAAAAAAACATAGGAACTCCTCTCAGTGTGTTCATTTTAGTCAGGTGAGTGTCGTATATTTCAACCTGCCAATCAGCTTTCCCTAGGAAAAATATAAAGCTCCAGAGATGAGGCAGCTCAGTAAGCCAGGGACCAGCTCAGTGCATCTTTCTCCTGGTTGGAGTTCTGTTTTCATTTTGCTCTATTTCTCTTTATTTCTGGATTGTTCATCTCATGCTGCGAGGGGGTCACTTGATTCCTGATCCTTTGCTTATCTTTTGTATATTACTGCCTGATTCATTTACCTTCCCCTTTTTTTGAAAGTATACTATCATTTCAGTTTTTCAACAGAGAACATTGGCTTGTTTCAGTCTCGACCATATCTTGTTCCAGTGACAGCTGAGGCCTGATGCAGCTCATACCCTAAAATAACAAGGTGTAAGTTATGTTGACTGGAGTTGGGGTATTTGGACACGGCAGTCATGATGAAAATGTTAATTTTTGCAGAAGATATGTTAATATTTTGCTGGAAAAAAGGTTTTAAGTACATTAAAATAACACCCCCCAGGAATTATAACTAAAGGGAAGTCCCACAGAATTGAGAAAAAATTTGCATAACCAGAAGAGCGCAAGTGTCAGTATACAATATAGCAGTTTAAAACTTGACCCTCACGATAATTTGCTATGTAACTTAGGAAATCACATGCTCTGAGTTTTTTTCCCGATGAGAGGATTTTATCACAACATATATAACAGATTATTGTGAAGATTGAATAAAATAATGTAAAACAGTTTATATATTTCCTAGCATGTAGTGGCTGTGATTACTCTTGCTGTATTCACTCAGGTTTTCTTGCACAATAGTTGTGTGTATGGTTCATGCCCAGAGAGTGTGAAGAATAAAGTCTAGGACTCATTTAAGGTCATTTTCACTTTGTTTTGCTATAAAAAATTCGATGAGTTCGGTAGCCTGCATGGAGTGATAGCTTCTGAGAGAAATTGGAGGGTGGTGGGTGGTGATTGGGGAAGAGGGGTGGGGGAGATTCTGAGCCTTCTGTCATGTAGAACAGTGCTGTTTTATTTTATTTTTTTGATGAATAGACTTTATATTTTTATTTTTAATTAATTTCTTTCAATTAGTTTCAAGTATACAGTATATTGATTAGACATCTATATAATTCATAGAACGATCCCCCCATTTGGTCCCTCCCTCCCCTGGCCCTCCACCTAGCCATCATATTAATGCTAACTGCATTCCCTATGCTGTGTTCCGCATCCCTGTGACCAACTGTGAACTACTACTTTGTACTTCTTTAACCCTTTAGAGCTGTTTTAGCTTTAGAGGAAATTGAGCAGAGAGCACAGTTTCCATATACTCTCTATCCTAATGCACACAGTTTCTCCTATTATTAACACCCCCTTATTGTTAACATCTTCCCCTATAATTAATGTGAGTGTGGTGTATCTGTTAGAGATGATGAACCAATACCAATATATTATTATTAACTAAGGTCCATAGTTTACATTAATATTCACTCTTTCTGTTGTACAATTCTAAGGGTTTTGACAAATGTGTAATGTCATTTGTCATGGTAGATGTGAATGCATCCACCATTACAGTATCATATAGAAGAGTTTCATTGCTCTAAAAATTCTCTGTGTTCTATCCATTTACCTCTCCTGAACTCCTGTAAGTCCTTGGCAACCACTGATCTACTGTCTCCACAGTTTTGCCTTTTCAAGAATGTCAAATAGAATCAAAGAGTATATAGTCTTTTCAGATTGGCTTCTTTCACTTAGCAATATGCATCCAAGCTTTCTCCATGTCTTTTTGTGGTTTGATAGCTTATTTGTTTTCATCACTGAGTACTATTCCATTTTATAGATGTACCACAGTTTATCTATTTACCTATCGAAGGACATTTTGGTTGCTTCCAATTTTTAGCAACTATGTATAAAACTATTAAAATTCATATGCAAGTTTTTATGTGGATGTAAGTTTTCATCTCATTTGAATAAATACCTAGAAGTTCTATTAGTGGATCACATGGTAAGACTATCTTTGGATTTGCAAGAGACTACCACACTGTCTTCCAAAGTGGCATTTCTATCAACAGTAAATGAGAGTTCCTGTTGCTTCACCTCCTAGTCAGTGTTTGGAATTGCCAGGGTTTTGAATCTTAGTCATTCTAATAATAACTGTAATGCAGTAGTGTCTCATTGTTGTTTTAGTTTGTAATTCCCTAATGACATATGATGCTGAACATCTTATCATATGCTTATTTACCATCCATATGTCTACTTCAGTGAGGTGTTTGTTCAGTTATTTTGCTTATTAAATTAGGTTGTTTTTTTTTTTCTGGTTGTTGAATTTTAAGTGTTCTTTGTGTATTTTAGATAGTAGCTCTGTTTCAAATAAGTGTTTTTCAAATATCGTCTCCCAGTCCGTGACTTATCTTTTCATTTTTTTAACAGTGTCTTTTGCGGAGCAGAAATTTTAGATTTTAATGAAATCCAACTTAGCAATTTTTTCTTTCATGGCTCATGCTTTTGGTGTTATACTGAAAAGTCAAAATCAAATCTAAACTCACCTAAATTCAATCCTGTTCTATCTTCTCAAGTTTTACAGTTTTGTGCTTTACACTTAGGTCTAGGACTCATTTTGAATTATGTTTCATTTATTTTTTAATGTTTAAAATTCTAAAGTAATTTTATTACTGAAAGAATTTGAGGATTAGAAAGAGAAACTTCAGAATTGCTGTCCCAAATACTGGTGATAAATTTTATACTATTGAGTTCTATTTTTTTCTTTTTGATATGAAGCTATATTTTTACACAGTCATGTACTTTTTTCATTGTGTTCATAAATTTTTTGGAAAAATAGAGTGAAAATGCTAAAATGTATAGCATAACCTTCATCCATCTATGATACATGAGGAATGGGTGCCTCAACTCATACTCTAGTCCATTATCACCAGTATTATCATGTAATAATGTGCATAATCACCAGTCTTATCAGGAAATAGGATTCCAAGTATTTCTGTGAATGGTTCTAGGTAGTCAGAATTATTGAGTGGCTGCTAGAATCTCATACCTCTATAACTGCTCAATGATTTTAAATATATGAACCTCAATATAATTCCCCTCACATCCTGCATGTTCATCATGATGTAGAAGTCTTTAATTTTTGGCAGTACAGCCCCAAGGCTGGGGCGGGGGGTGATGATGGAGACACATAGCTGACTGTATAGCACAGAGAACATGGAAGTTTATTTTCAGGATTCAGAAAGTATGGAAAAAGTCAAAATTACTTTTTTGTCATTGTTGTTAAGCTATTGTGAACTTTACACACAGTGCTTCTCAAACTCTAATGTGCATTCGAGTCACTTGAAGATTTTGTTAAAATGTGGATTCTAATTTGGTGACCCTGGGTTTGAACCCAAGACTCTGTGTTTCTCATAAGGGCCAATTTATCTATGACACACTATCTTAGGGACTTGAGATGAAGTTGTAATTTTTCTTAAAATATGAAGAAATAAAAACTAAAGTTTTAGATTGCAGAAATGTTTCATATATAATATTAATATATCTACATATTAGCATAATCATAAAAATATACTTTTTATTTTTTTACTAAAAAAGACAAATGAAGACAGAGCACTTATGGCCCACTGATGTCATAATGAGCCCTGTTTCTAATCAGTTCCCAGGCAATAAGATCCCGCTGGTCCACGGACCACATCTTGAGGGGCAGGGTTTTCTCAGATTGTCGTATGGGGGTTATGAGAGGAGTATCTAAAACCATGTGGTATTTCTGGGGTTCTCTACTTATTAAATAAAGTCTACAAGTAAACGTAAGGCTCTCATATCTAAACATTTCAACAGAGAATGCACTTTTACTGGTTTCCATGGCATTGACTTTCTTGAAGGTTGGTGTGTTTTCTCTTTTGAATGAGCTCTCCAAAATACTGGGCCCAGAGGACATAGTCAACTAAATCTTTTGACTGCTATTGTTGATTTGGTAAGTTTTCTTCAACCTGGGCATTCTCTAGCTTATTGGGGGATACGTTCAAAGCACTCTTTGAAATGTCTTTGCTATTTACTCAGGATTTCGTCTTTCTCCACCATAAGCACAAAGCCATTTACCTTCCCTGTTCTGTTAACCCTTGCCTTGTCTTAATTTTAAAATATATATACATTTAAAAATGTATTCTACTTCTTCACATGGTCTCCACCTTTAAGTTGCTCTCTTTACTTTCTTTTACTGGAGCCCTGAAAACTTCTAAGTTAAGGAAAACATAACAAAACAAAAAATACCAACTCACTCACCAACGAACAAAACTAACAAAAAAAAAATCTCACCTACAGGAAAGCTCTCACCTGATCACTTTTCCATTCTCTATAACAATGATTCTCAATATGTGGCCCCCAGACCATCTGCATCAATATCATCTGGGAAATGGTTAGAAAAGAACAGAGTCTAGGAGCTCATTCCAGACCTACTGAACCAGAAACTCTGGGGGTCGGGCATTGGTCTGTTTAAACAATGCCCGGGTGATTCTGAGGGAAGCCAATGTTTGAGAACTATAGCTCTAAAACATTCATTTTTAACTAGCTTACAAAATAGAATCACCTGGAGAACTTTAAAACACACAGATGCCTGGGCTCCCATCCAGACTTTCTGATTCAATTAGTTTGTTGTGGGGCCTCAGCACGCATATTTAAAAGAGGCTCTCAGATGATTCTAATGTATGGCCAGCACTGAGAACCACTGTGCCATCTGTTTCTTCACATCAAATTCTTCAATGCCAGGTGTGTGAATATATAAATGTGTGTATATGTCTGTAGCTTTGTTATTGTGTAGTGTGTGTGTGTGAGTGTATATGAGTCCTGAATCTTTGCTTAAGTTAACCCAAGTCTTAGAAAACTACCAGTCATAGAGATTGTTCTAGAATAGTCTAGATGTAGTCAGCAAACTATGGCCCTGGGCCACGTCCAGCCCAGAGACTGTCTTTGTGTGGGCTGTGAGCTAAGAATGATTCTTTTTTATATACATATTGTTAAAAGATTGTTAAAAGAAGAAGAAGAAGAAGAAGAATATGAGACAGAGACCATATGTGGCCCACTCAACCTAAATATTTACCATTTGATCTTTTGCATAATATTTTGCTTGGCAACCCTGCTTGGAGTTGCAGCAAGGACATTTATAGAGGGTTTATAAATTCATTTTAAAAGCAAAGGTAATGCAAAGAACAGCTATAGTGTAAGATTACTCAGACTTAAATGATACCACACAGGAGGGAGCTGGAACATCTCTGAGCATTCATGTATTTAGGCAAGCAGAAGGAAGAGGAAAACCATTTCACATCAGTCCTCCAGGTAAGGGACATTCAGATGTCAGGAAACTCAACTCTGAACACTCAGTCAAACTTAGAACACAGCGTTTCTGATATTATTCACATAAAGCATACTCTATCCTCCATTGAGTCACAGGGCTTTGAAGCCAGGGTTGTACTTTTTTAAAAAGATGTACGTGGAACACTTTTTTAAGGTTGATTGTAAGGCAGCCTATCCTGAAGTTTGCTTCTTAACAGGAGGCTTCCTAAGGAAGGCCTTTCCTAAGGCTGACATTTGTCCTCACTGGACCACTCTCTTTTTACTCCTCATTTCTCTCTGTATAGCACTTAGCACCTCCTTAAAAGGACTTCTTGTGTTGTTATTGCCTGTCTCTTTCTGCTGGAATATAAGACCCATGAGTATAGGTACCATTGTCTGTCTCATGCAATCCCACGTCACCAGCACAGAAGACAGCTGTGTATGGAGTAGGCATTGCACAAAAGCTTCTAGAATGATGCTTTGCAACTGCAACTAGTTTTTAAAAATGAAATAAAAATAAACAAAAGCTTCTATGTTGAATGTACTTGGGGACTGAGTGTTACCAAAAAGAACAGTTTTCTTCACTGCAGGAATCATAAGGACTCTTAATACACTAAAGTTCTATATTGATACGTAAATGTTATATATGTTATAATGTCAAGAATTCAACATGTTTATAACTGCCTCTATATGTGCAGATACTACAGGGCAGAATCATGGATGAAAGTTTGTAAGGAACTGGTGAATTCCTTATCAACACAGGCAACTGCGTGTTTATGGGACTTTACTGAGTATTTATTTCTTTGTTGATATTCTCATACTTTATATGATTTATTGTGCATAATATAATCATGGGGATTTGTTACTACTGCAGTCACCTGAATATTTTTACATCGTTTAAAATGACATGGAGTCAAACAATCTTCAAAGAATAATTCTTGTCCTTGATTTAAAGTAGAGCCTACTTTACAGAGCCAATCACTGAGGGATAGTACGCAAATTATTTTAACATGGTGTTTAAATGTAATAAGCTATGGTGGTCTAGAGTGCCTTGATATCTTGTTCTCTCTTCTTATGGGAAATGACAAGTCTCTCGTGTCATCTCATTTGGGCAGAGCTATTCATCGCAGATAATCCTACAGTTACTCAATTAGCCAAACACCATCGTTCTTACTTTTTAAATTAGTTGGAATTCTGTGGGGAAAAAAGAGTTCAGGTTGAAAAATCCATCCAACCATCCAATAAAAATTGAAGTGCCCTCTGAGTTCAAGGTGCTGTGTCAAGCTCTCTGATCAATACGAGACAAGTAAGAAATGGTCTGGTTCTTTTAACACCCACGTTTTACAGAAGAGCTGCCATTCCCCAAGTTTACAAAGATACCTGGAAGCAAGACACTTGAAACAAGGAATGCAGGAAAAGTAATTAATAACACAGATTCTTATTATTAAAAAAAAATAAGAAAAAACATAAGATAGTTCATTTTTGCCCAACTGTACGTTTTTTCCTTTATAATAAAGGTGAAACTAGATAAAGCCCTAGGCAAACTCCGAAAGGTTTTGTTAGAAAGTTTGATGAAAGGGCACCCTCACTATGCTCCCAGAAATGTAAGATGGTGCTGTGCACCTCACATTGTACAGAAGCTGGTACAGAAAAATTGAACTTGACCTACATGACAGTCTGGAAGCAACTATTCTATGGGGATTTCAGTCTTCTTTCAGTTTTCTTTCTGCTGTGATAATTGGCAGTAGCTGAACGATTGAGGAGTACATGGTTGATGAAATGAGCAAAATAACTGTATTGATTTCTCGTTTTTGGTTCCTGCTATTTCAGCTATCAAAACAGGCCAATCTAATCTATTTTATAGTCGGCAGCTATGGTTGTGACCAAAACGTATTTGATTGGGAAATATTAAATAAAGTTAAGTGTCAAGCTCAATAGATCTAGTCTATTAATGACAGCTTGGAATAGGAGAGTGCAGCTCTAATTAAAGCATCTCAACATTTCAATTTTTAAGTATCTTTCAAATCCCACTGGGGATGGCAAGTGAGCGATCCTTGTTGTTATTGTTTGCCTATTTTTTTTTTAATGCGTCCATGACTTTTAACTGCAGAAATCTCTACAAAGTGAACTTGAACTTGAGGAAGCACCATAGGTTTCTTCTCTTTATATTCCCATTACGATTTTTCCCATCATTACTTCTGTGGTCCTATAAATTTGTTATAATTGAATTTAGAAAAAAAAATACATGAGTACAAGAATCCCCTGGCAATAAGACACTTGATGATACAAATTTTTACCCAGAAAATTACATATTTTTACTTGATTTTTCTAATCAACATTCATTCCAAAAGTGACTTGAAAAGTTGCATCCTTAACCAAAACTTGATCTTAGTCAATGGTCTAGTTATAATAACAGAAAGAATTCACCACCTGAAAATAATTTTAACAGGCTGCAAGCTGAACACTGGTTTTCTTTACTTACAGTGAGTCACACCACTGTCCTCTTTTCTTCCTTGCTTTGGAGAGTTAACATTTTACAGAAGTTCTAGGGATAGATTGATTTGCTTAGGTGTTAGTTTTGCTTTGATGTGCAACAGACAGATGCTGTCGACACTGAGAAGACAAGGCAGTCTCCTCTGTCTCCTAAGGAGCCTCAGAACTCATTTCACAACTCATTCATTAGAAAACCAAGCTCCCCTCAAAGGAGGCCAAAAATAGTACTCCAGAGCCCTCCGATGTGGGGGAGAGCAGCCTGGATCTCTGAGGGGCAAATAAAACTCAACCTCTGAACCTCAAAGAAGGCTTTTGTGCTCCAAGGGAGCACACATGTGACAGTTGGTAAACCAAAGAGGCTGTAGGCATTTGAAGGAACAAAGTTAACTCAACATCGTCATTTTGTTGGTAGGAATAGATTTGTACACTTTGTTCTTCACTTTTTAAAGTATTCCTAAAGGGAAGAAAGTCTCCAGCTCAATAACACTTAAAAGCTAATATACATCACAATCTAAAAAGCACATGGAAATCTCGCACCTGCTAGGCGAGAGTTCCAGGACTGTACTTGAGAAGGGAACTATACTAGTTCAGCAGTAGTTGGTCTTAGCTTGAACCATGGTCAGTAGCTGAAGGTTCATACTGATCCTTTGGAAGCTTGGGAAGTCTTCTATAGCCAAGTTCTGATCTAACTAACTTCAAGCCCTTGCATGGAGATAGCTAGTAGCTTAAGATTTCTCTCTCGGTCAGGTTGGTGGTCAGAGATCTCTGGTTATCCAAATCTTGGGATCCCTGGGATTTTCATCATCAAGGCCAAAAAAATACATTCATAGAAGCAACAGTTCCTCAGGAGTGCTAGATCAGGTGAACAACTTCTGATATATGCTGTCATTCAAAGAACGACCTGGTAAAGCATGGTTATGCTCTTTACAGGTAGAATCTGTTGAGAAAAATTTAGAGCATCTAAAAAGTAACGGTAGCATAAGAAAGAAACAAAACTGATTGAAGTTCATCTGAGAAGCAGAATAGTCAATAGTACTTTGCCTTCACCTTGAGTACCTGGATTTCTGACTTCTTGTATATACCACAGTGGGTTTCTTAACCCTAATCTTGTCTATTTTGAACCTTAACTTTATCTATGCTCCTACCTTTTCTAATAGCTCTCCCAGTATCAAAAGGCTATTCTTATCCCAGTTCTCCCTGGTAACTCACATTTCACTGTCACCTCTGTCTGTTATGATAAACAGGATGGCATTTTAGAATTCTAAATTTAAAAGTTCAAAATTCATGTTACTCTGTCCTCTTTTTACTGCTCATGGGAATAATGAAAAGACTGTCAAAGATTCAGGAATGTAAGTGTATGAACTATGTGCACAAATAAATACCAAGGGTGCTTTTTAGAAATTATTTCTGGTAAAATCCAAGGTAGCCAAGCCTGGGGTTAGAGTTTTTATTACAATTAGAAGAAAACTCTTGTATAGTTAAAACAAGCAAATGCCTACATGGGATAATATGAACAATGCTGGTATTTCAAGTTCACAGAACATTTTTTGCCACCCAAACTGTGTTACTCCAGCAACTCCTTGTTCAGAGCTGATCAGTACTCTGAGGTGTTCTGATATCTAGGGGCAGTTGAGTAGGATTGAGCAGGTGCAGTGTTAACAAATCCAGAACTCTTGGTTTTTCATCAAATACATTTAACAGAAGAGAATTGAACACTTACGAAGCTGACCTATCCAGACCTTTTAAGTTTAGTATCAAAAAAAGATTTTCCCAAAATGACTTTATTTCACAGTCTAAGCCATCCAAGCCAGAGAATCTAAAAAGTTAGGTGAGGAGCTAGGTAGAAGGGTTGAGAACTAAGAAAATGAGCATTTAGAAAATGATGGCTACAGCATCAAAGACAGCATCATCTGGATGTGAAATTGCTCTGCCAGATGCTGGGCTGCTTCGACCTTTTTTTTTGTGTGAAATCTTCCAGACCTACCTGCTCCTTCAAGAGAGTGTGATCTAGGGCAACAACTATGTGAGTTGGAGTCTGCACAATTTGAGTATTTACTATCCTTTGAGTGCATTTATTCTGTGAACTTGATATACATTCTATCGAACCTTCACAATCACCTTCCATGCTAGGGATTATCTTATACAAGCATGAAAAGTTAATTTGTCTAAAATACCATAGGTAGATCATGGTATTTGAATCTATTATTAATCAGTGGAATCTTAAATTGTAAAATAGAATTATAAAATGTAAGGTTGCTATGAGGACCAAATGAAATATAGCAGGTCAAAGCATTGTGAAAGCAACAGAGCTTGGTACAAATGGTCATCCTTGTTTTCAAGCCTGTCTCACCTGCATTTGAGCCAGAATCCATCCTGTATCAGAGGAGCTCTCCTATCCTTGGGATGAATGGAGAGCCTGCCTGTGGCTCTGGTTAACTGGGGGCTGAATAAGATACTGGGAGAAGTCTAACCTGTGCTGTGCAATATGTAGGTGCCAACCTCAGCTGTCTGTCAAGCACTTGAGATATAGCTGATCCAAACTGAGACATGCTGAGGTTATAAAATACACACCAAATTTCAAAGAGATCAGTACTCCGAGGTGTTCTGATTCCTAGAGGCAATTGAGTAGGATTGAGCAGGTGCAGGAAAAGAATGTGAAATACCATAATAATAATGTTTATATTGCTTACACATTAAAATAATTATTTTGCATATACTGGGTTAAATAAAACATGTGAGAATGAATTTTACCTTTTTCTTCTTACTTTTTAAATAAAGCTTTTAGAAAACTTAAATTTATGTACATGGTTTGTATTTGTGTCATGTTATACTTCTGTTTTTTCGAACTGACTCATAAGCCTTGTGACTTGTTTTCCCCACTTTTAAGACTATTTTCTTTTAATCTATGGTCAAAGTCCTTTGGATCAAACCATTAATATTTCTCAAAAATAAACTAATATGTTCCCGATAGCCATATGCATTGAGCAAAGATCTATTATTACCTTTATAAGTGTCAACTCTTCTTTATATTTTAAGTTGTCTCGGAAGGGTAAGGAAAGTCGTGATAGGGAGGGGAAGAGGAGCTGTGATGCACAGAGAGGCTGACCAGTGTGCTGAATGGTAGAGGGGTCTCTGAGGGCACTGAGAGGTTGGCACCAAGATGCACTCAACCTAAGGGCAGTGCTCAGAGAAGAGTTTGTGCAGGCTCAGATTAATCTGAGAATTTCCCCTAAGAGGGTCCATATCACCAAGGACTTTGAAATTTTTATATTTTTATTTTTTTTTAATCAGACCTGTCTATAGCAGTGTTAGCTTAGAGTGAGATGTACAGAGAGTTCCCATATATAGACCTTGTCCCCACATAGTCCTTGTCCCCACATGTGAACAAGCTCTTCCACTATTAACATCTAGCACCAGAGTGATACATTTGTTATACTCAGTGAACATACTCCACAGATCAGTGTCATCCAAAGTCCACAGGATGTTTTTGTTTTTTGTCCTTTAGGTCCTTTTTGTTTTATATTTCTATATGTGAATATTTTTATACATATACATACAAATATACCCACTTGCCTATTTTCAGTAGCAAGAAAAAGGCAACGTTCTAAATTAGAAGGGTGAAGAGAAACTTAACATTTTGGAGAGACAGTTGGTAGGTAGAGTGTTGAAATTCTCCCCAAGTCTGTTGAAATTCAAAGTCAAATTCTCCTCCATGGGTCAGGATACAAATGCAAAATTTCAGTGCATGGGATCCAGGGTCAGAATATTTGTCTCGATGCAGAAAACTGCCTATTCTCTGCAATCAATTTCCTCACCTGTGAAATGGGAATGATAATATTAACCTCAGAGAGTTGATGCCTGCATGAAAATGAGAGAATACCTCATGTCAGGTGTTTATGTGGCCTTTGATCCATAGCAAGCTCTCCATAAATAAGAATGATTATTCATTCACTAAATAATGCACATATCAAATAACCTCTCCTATGGACAATGAATGAGTCCTACCTGAATCGCTTGCCACAGCTTCTGCCCCAGGGCTTTGAATCATATTCTTGCTTGATGAGCTTCCAATATGCTTGTCTGGTTCCTACACACAACAGCTGTCTTGAACACTGCCTTTCCATTACTTATTCTCCCTTGGTCTTGGAAAGGTCCAGCCTTAATCTTTAGTAAATCTAGCTTGAAATGCTATGGTCTTGGAATGTTTTACAAACCGTCACCACTCAAACTAACTGCTCTAATGAAGAGAAAAATGGTAATTGAAATGAAACTAATTAGATTGTCAATTACCTGCCTCCTCACATAGGTAATTGGAATCCCCCTAATTACGGTGTCTGTGTGTCTAGATGCTTTGTACTGAGGAATTATTAATGGAAAGCAGCTTTAGATGAAGTAACAGGAAATCTTGAAAAATGATTTAGAGAAAATTGGTTCTAAAGTGTTCATTTTTTTCAAAGCAAAGATGTTATATATCCAATCCAGCAATGAAGTCATCAAGGAGGAAAGAAAATCAGCCCAATATTATGCCTTGACTATAAAGTTCAGGTTCCAAGACAGTAAGATGATATTAAACTTTGATCTTGACCTTGATTTTTATTTACTATATTATTGTTTTTGAAAAACTCCCTTTGGGTCTGTGGGTTCTGTTTTGCTTAGAAGGAGTAGGTTTGTATCAGAAGGCCCTTAGAGGATTTCAAGATAAATATAAAAAGTGGAATTCGCAGATGAGGTGCAAAAATGTACACAAAATTAAATATATATATCAAACAAATGACTTCCTCTGAGTGCCCACTAGGAAGAGCTTTCATTGAAGTGGCTTCAGGGTGAGTAGAGAAGTTAGTTTTGATTCGGAAAAAAAAGTTACAATGATGTAATCCTTAGAGTTCTCACTGTTATGAGGTGATTTCCTGCTTTAAGCAAAGTATGGCCTTAGACATGAGGCCTCTTCCAGACTCATTTTACCTTTTTAGTGAAGACTTTCTTTAAAACTATAAGGTCATATTGATGAACATATTTGAATGTTTAAAACTTTTTTTCTGCTAGCTCATCAGTCTTATCATAAACTTGAAGTTAGGCAGGAAATATAAGTTCTCTGTGATAAAAAGATGAATGCAAAAAAATAAAGTGACTGGACGAACATGACGGCTTGTTGAATTGTCTTAGTTCTTTCCCTCTTAATTCTCTGCTGTGAAGGAGGGGCCTGGCTCGGTAAAGTAGCATTATTCTTCTTAATCTAGTGAATTTGTAATGTAGACTATGCCTCTCTCTTCTCTCTCTTTTTATGTCTAAGTAAGTTCTATCAATGGGGCAGATTGTCATTTGTGACTTTTCAAATACTTCCTTTTAGTTACATAAATATAAGGCACTTTGGAACTCATTGAAGGGGCAGTATTGTTCTGGCTTTGCAGTTATCATGATAGGGCTCCTGGGGACCCCTTGAGGGAAAATTGACCATGAGTGAAGGGCAGATCTGGAATGCTGTTTAGGTCCAACCTCCATGTCTGGGGTACTGTGAGGGAACTGTTTGTATTTTACTCGGTGTGTGACTAAGGTTAGGCTACTACTTCAGTGCCCACTAACCTCTACACCCTCTAACCTTAGCATGTTCGTTTTTTAGACATAACGTGTTTAAAGAGCTCTAGCTGCAGCATTCCAAGGGGTAGAGCAGCAGTACAGTCTGTGCATGTCTGGAAAGTAATAGATAGTGTCATTGCACCAGTTAGTAAGGAGGCATTGGGTTTGTTTTCAATAGCAACACCATGTGACAGAAAGAGTTGAAAATTGTGCCTCGCAACCCCCAAGTTCGATAGGTGGTTTTAGTGAGATATAATTAGCATATTTTGGGAGTTAGTTAGACTACAATAGAAAATATCATGAAGCAAAGCATAAATAAAGTGAATTTATTTAAAGAGTCAATGTTGAAAGTTGACTTTTAGATTTCTGGAACATCCCAGTTCCATCACCAGGAGACATTTACAGATAAGACTATATATTAGACTGAGTAAGTAACCTTCTGATTCTTGGTTAATTCAGTGGTGAGTGGAGAACCACAGAGAAATACTCGACTTATGAGGGAGAAGGAAGGTAGGTGTTGAGAAAATATATTTGAGGGGAAAAAAAAAGGAAAATTAGAGATATGGATTATGATGATTATAAGGATAATTAAGTAGTTTTGTTTTAGGAATTCTTAAACTGCTTGTTGGCTTACATGATTATATTCTAAGGCATGATTAGGAATTGTAGGTTTTCTTATCTTTTTTTCTGATGGGCTCAATCAATGAGGTGGGAAAATTTAATTAGTAATTTTTTCCTTTCTCCAGCTGTTCATTTTCCCTGAATGACAAAGATCCAATTAAGTTCATTTCTATATAGTCAGAATTAAATAAACCAGGATTTAATTTTTTAAAAAAGTACATACTCATAATCACTGGATATGTGTAGGCTGGAGAGAGGAAAGACAAGGAACAATGACATGCAAAATATGTCTTCAGGCTTTCTAGAAAGAAAGAACTGGTTCAATAGTTCACTTAATAAGAATAATTTAAGTTTCACTGAGAGAGGCATCCTAAAACAGAATATGTGGTTTTAGGTGTCAATATTTGTCTTCTTTTTTGTTGCTTTTGGTGTAAACCAGGGATGGTTTCTGATGACATGGGAAATTGGTGGCATAGCAAAATTGTGTCATGATGGGATTTGATTGAGGAGATTTTCACTCTCCTATCAACTCTGAGCATCTCTCACTAGCGGCGTTGGCCTCCAAACTAGTTTTATTCCTGTTGCAAGACCAATTCCTTTCAAAACTCTTATGTCATGCTTTTCTTAGTTTCAGGCTCTATTCATTCACCCAATCATTGACACACAAAACAAGGAAATTACAAATGTCCCCCTTCAGAAATGTATAGTCTTCTTAAGCATCTCTAGCCTCTGTTCACTACTGAAAGCCTATGTCATATACTGTTTGTTGGCTAACCCCACAGTGATTCCTAATGTTCTTTTCTCTCTTCATCTTCCTATGTAACCATTGGTGATCATGTGACACTGATCATGTGACCAATGAGATATAAGAAGAACCCAACAGTGGGGTGCTCTAAAATTTGTATTTTCTAATAAAATGCACAAAAGTGTCTGGTATTTACTTTTCACACTTTTTGTCTTAAAAAAGTTGAGACACCATCTTGAAATCACAAATTTATAAACAAGAGAACAAACCAGGAGAATTATTAAGATGCAGGCTATCTAAACTAACCAATCATTTCAAGACTTCCTATTATTTATAGGGCCCTGTAAACCAGGTGAAATTCAAGGGACTATATCTCATGGTTGGCCTGGCTGTGCTTGACATTTTTATTACTATCCCAATTCCATCTATTCCAGCTCCATCATCTTTAGCCTAATCCTTTAGCAGGTTATCAGGCTATTATCATTTCCGTTGGCTATCTGGAGACCTTGGGTCTCTCAAACACTTTGCGTATAATTTCTTTTTTCTTTCCTTTGTAGCTATGTGAAAAGGAGTTTCATTAGGAAGGAAGAAAACAAAACAAATCAAAATGTAGAATTCCACAGAAACCTGGCTTTAAATGAGATCTGGATTCAATAAGTTCCTGGCACATAGCAGGTGTTCAACAAATATTGATAGTCTTTCCCTTCCATTCATTGGAGACAAGACCACTCATCTTAAGCAGCTGAATACTAGCCATGGGATAAGGTGGGCAGCATAGGCTCAGGGGCAAAAACACCCATTCATTTTCATTAATTTAGCCTAGTTTTCTTAAACTGTTCAAAGGCTTCCCTTTTTAACTTATGGAACTTTATCCTCCATACTCCTTAGTGTGGTATTATAGAAAGAATCAAAGGCCATCTCTTAGTCCTCGATCTGCTATTAATTCACCATTTAAACTTGAGTAGTTCACATCAGTTTGCAGGCACCGTAGGGACCCACCATGTAATGGTCCTGGCTACAGCCTGAGACACAGAGATGAACAAAAAGATGTGGCTCATGCCACTGAAAACCTTCAGTATAATTAGGAAAATGATATACATAAACTAACAGTTTCAGTCTAATATTGTCTATGCTTTAATGGAGATACACGTAGGACCAAGGGGACACAGCAAAAAACTCTAGATAAGCCTTGGAGGTGATACTGGGGGAGAACACTCCCTGATGGTAACTTAGCTATATGAAGGAGGGGAGAAAGGCTGTCCTAGGACTGGAAGTATCACAAGCAAAACCCATTTCCTCCTGTGTTAAAGTGAAAAATTTGGATTGATGATTCACAAGGTTTCATCTAGCTTCAACATGTAATTCTATATTTAGTTGTCTTGTTTCTTGGGAACACACATGCATATTTATTTTTCTGAAAACTGTCAACCAAAAATCAAAAGAAAGAGTAGAAAGAATCTGTGTTGGTAGAGCTGAATGCAATCATTTCTGTATGTTTTCTTTTGGATTATAGATTTTATTATAGCCAAATTGTAGCCATATGACATTTGCACAATTTCATTATTTTCCATCAATAAAACTTTATTAAATACTCAAAGTAATATAATTATTTAGTAAGGGCTATTGTTGTATTCTAAATGAAAAAAAAAAGGTTTGAATGTTGTGGAACATAAATGGTTTATAAACTTAATTAAACGAAGAAAGCCTCTTCTAACATTAGGAACAATAGGCATTGAAAAAATTTTCATTCTGTTTCTGACTAAGGCAGGGTCAATGCCCCATGAGTTTTACCTGTGTGTCAAGAAGAAAACTGGAGTATGATCTTCAGGAGAATAATATCTGTTCCATGTCATATCCCTAATACTTAGAACAATGTTTAGTATATATCAGCTGCTCAGTAAATATTTAAATGAATGGGGGCTGGAACGATCAGCTTCTGTTATCAAGTATTTGAACCACAGGCAGATCTTATAGACCCAGATAGCAATAACAGATCATAATCTAAACTTTGCCTCACAATATAAAGCCATTGAGGAAAGCTTTTCAATTTTGGAGACCCCAAACTTTCCCCAACTCTTTTGCTTCATAAGAAGTATTAAATGTAATTCTTTCTTCATTTTATAACCCATTGAAGTCTTCTTCCCTCATATCTTTGGCCTATTGGTTAGCAAATTAAGGCTCAATATAGCCAGACAAGAGCAGCCTGTGCCAATTTTCAAAAGCGTAAATCTAAAGATAGATTACCCTGTTAAAGTTAGTTGCTGACGAAAAGCCCATGACATATTTCTTATCAAATACAAGTTAGATTTAAGTTTAAGTCTTCAAATGCTACCTTGTTGATTAGCTGACCCTCTGGTTTAGGCAGGTATTTTTATGCATGAACTTTATGTGAACCTGGAGAGACAAAAGAATAATGTGCTACTGGGTGAGGATTAAGAAAGTGCCCTTGCCTGGGTCATGGTGGGGGTTCCCCAGGGACATTGGAGAAAGCCCTGTCATACATTGTCTAATAACATTCAATAAAAGGGAGAATTAGCCCTGATTTGGTGTCAGCACAGCTATAAATTTTTATGCAATAATAAAATAATAGGATGTTATTAATTCAACCATTCTGGTTGCTTCTGAAATAGTCTTAAAGTAATATCATTGATTCATATTTTTGACTGCTAATATATTATTTTCTAGAACTATTAACTGCTTTAAAGCCACCATACTACAATACAGTGGGAAAAGATAGTAAAATATTTCGACTAATTCCAACAATTAACTTAATTTAAGGCTACTCTGCACATTTTAGAATTAAGAGTTATGCTTTGGAAAAACTTAGAGAAAAAAATTAAAATGAGACTTAGTATTTTTGAACTTCATTACTCAGTTTTACAGGTGAAAGTTGGGTCACATTTTTTTCTAGGGAGAGAAACTTCAGTAAACATTTAAAATGTCAATCTTTCATATATTTTGTACCTCTGACTCAGAGGAAAAACAGAAGTATTAGCATTTATTGAATTCCTACTTTGGGTAGTACATGGTACTTAATATTTTCACATATATTGGCTCATCGAACCATGATCTAGATGAAATTGAAACAGGTATGCTATCTTCTTTTAGTCCAAATCTACAATCTTAAAGAAAAAGTACATCTAAATGAAATTCTAAGAAGAGAAAGGTGTGGTAGAGTTTGGGAAATGGATAAATTGTCCTTCTCAAACACTGTGGAGTACAGCATACTGCTAGTGTCTTGTGTTTATCTGTTAAAAGACAATAGCTTAAGTTGTTATATATGATAACAATATTATGGCAAACAAAATGCATTGAAATCTGGGCAATTAAAAGGGAATAAGGAAAGAGAAAAACATTTTTACCCAGTGAAAACTGGAGAACAAGAAATTCCAGGATTCTGTACAACCAAGAAGTGTACTTTTTTAGGTGTGGGTTGGTTTATAGAGGGTTTTAAGAATGGGTTGGTTTATAGAGGGTTGAAAACAAACTAGAATAAGAAAAAAAAAATCAAATAAGTGGAGAAAAACTGGTGTAGTAAAAGTTTTGCTAGTGAAGCTGGAGAGAACTGTTTACACCAACAGGTAGGTCTTTATAAGCCCCCTCCTCGGAACTTACTTTGTCAACTGCTTCTGACAGCAGGGGCACAATAAGAGGTCAGCCTGAAGTGTTTTTGAACATTTTTTTTTCCTGTGAAACCAACAGATCAGCATGGGCGGGTGTGTATTGATCTCTTTGGGGTTGCAAGGAACAAAGAGAAACAGTAATAGGCTTTTTTTTTTTTTTTTTTTTTTTAGTGATTATGTCTTTAATTTAGGTAAATTATCACTTCAAACCTATTTTTCTGTTTATATTTTGTATCTTTTTTTTTTTAAAGAGGGTTCTCATGATCAGATAAACTTTAAGACTCATAAAGCTTAGATCTTCCACTAGGAAAGGCAGAAAACAACTTCATCTGCTAAAAGGCTGCATCTTAAAGACAATAGGAAGCAGAACCAGTTGCCTAATTTGCTAGGCTCAGTGCCAAACGCAAATGTGGATCACCGTTTACAGTCTATGAAGACTTTCAAGATGGCGGTAAGAGCTTTAAACCACGTGTTGGGCCCTTCCTTGCACAGGCCCAGCAAGCCTGCACAGGTCCCATGCTCATGAAGCTGGCCCTGACATGGGGGTGGTGCATCGTTACATTGTATCTCTGTTTCCCTAGTTCCTAAGCATCTGAGGCTTCCACTCCCAAGACCAGCCATTATGGTTGACAGCTTTATGGCTCTTGACTCTAGCGGTGGATGTCCTCATCTCTGCATTTTATACCCAGGTTTCCTTCTGTTTGTCACATTTAAATTCTCTGAAAGGAAGGAGAGAAGGGCGAAAAGAGAGAGAGAGAGAAAGAAAAGAGTTGATTTGGTTCATTAATAGTTATCCAGCATGAAATACCCAGTTGGGTGAAATTCTTATGTGCAGCTGACTCATGGATCACTAGACAGCATATAAATGACTGCTTAGGGTCAGGTGACAATCTTGGTCTAACCAACTTGTGGCAAGGGTTATGGTGTCATACAGTGAAAAACATAACGACTTATTTGTTTCTAATACGTCACTTAAAGCTGTGGCTTGCAGCTTTTTGGGTTGACCTGTTCTGTCTAATCTAGTGTGGATAAGGTCCAATGCTGTGCTCCTGGAAAAATATTTGAGTGTATTATATATCTTAGCACAAAAGTCGACCTTCACAAGTTAAAAAATATTGTGTTCCCAGATTGGGGTGATTTGAACATTGGAAAAGCAGAATGGGAGGCTGGCTCCCTCTGAGAATCTCACTCTCCTTCCTTATCAGATTTCAGCCTTCTGTGAAGGCATTTTCAAGTGGGATGTAATTGCCTGCTGCTGTACACTTTGTACTCTCATAAATCTTCACTAGCGCAGAAAAGTAAAATGTGTTGTGTTTGAGTATTCTTTGGAAATGTTGTGTGATGGTGAGAAAGATACAAGGTAAGGGGCAGAGGGAGGGGTGGACTGCATTGTCAAGGTGAAAGTTGCCAGTCAGAGCAAAAGGATCCTAAGAGTGGCGGTGGAAGCAGAGATCAGAGGAGGAGCTTTGAGCACCTGCCTCCTCTGTGTCCAGCAAAGGCACACTAGGTGTTTTACCTGGTGTCTGTCTGGAAGCAGGTGACAGCATTCTATGCCTCACTACATCTCAAACTGGTTGAGTCTCAAAATCCTTTGGGTGTTTTTTTTTTTAATATAAATATAGACTTCAAAAATAAAATTTCTATCACAGCAATATAGGGGTAGTTAGGAGTCTTGGTCTGGAGTCAGACTATTGGTTCACATGGTATTTTTCTTTCTCTATCTGACTTATTTCATTGGACTATTGGTTCAACTCCCAGTCTTGGAATTTACTGTGTGACCTCTCTCTGTGCTCCCGTGTCATCATCTATAAAATGTAGATAATAATCTTAACTTTTTTCGTGAGATCTTGTGAGATTAAATGAGAGAATGAGCATGTCGGCACAATTTTTGGAATAACCAATAAATCCTGACTTATTTTACATAATATATTACATGTAACACATCATTATGGATGCAGATGCTCACGCATAGGTTTATGCATCTATGTGCTCAGAAGCACAGGTAAATCCCATCAAGGACTAATGCAACATTAGAAAGGAAATATTTCACTATAAAGTTTCTTTTGCAGTCTGCTCTTAAAAATGAGCAGAATACACTCAAACATGTGTTAATGAAATTAGAACCCACACAAAAGATCTTTAAAAGGCACTGTTCTATGTGGAAGAACTTGAGATTTGACAATCAAAAGGTAACTCCAATTTGTTTTGGAGAAAAAATATTCAGAAGCTGCAGAGATCAATTTCTGTGTTCCTAAGCAAAGGGAAGAAAACAAGCCCAGGAAACAGAATGACTGTACTTCACAGGAAAAGCAACACTAATTCACTGACCTACCAAGCAAGAGTGGAGAACAAAAATGAGGCACAATCTTTTCTCTCCAATTTATAACCACAGCTCTCTAGATTGTTAATTCCTGCAGGGCACAGACCATGCCTGTTTCACTCCCTTGAGCTAGATCCTGACACATCACCATGTGCAGATTAGCATTTAATAAGTGTTTGTGAAGATGACTGATGATACGGCCAGCGCACTTGGTAATTTAGAACAGGCTGTGTGGTAGTAAGAAGTTTTCTTCCTTCCTGTGGGGACCCCTTCTCTGTTTGACTTTTCTCGTTGGTAAGCTCCCTGAGGCAGGAAACTTGTTTGTTTGTATGTTTATTAAGAGGCATTGAGCAAATCGCTACAAACTACCCAGTGGTAACAGTGAGTAAAATTTTCATGAGATGCTATCAAATGATTCATTAAAAGAAAGATGCAGGATATTACCACCAACTGCTACATTAACTAGTCATGTCATAACATCATCAAATGCTAATTAGGTTGTTTGGCATGATTTGTTATTAAAAAATTCAACCCAAGTTTCCTGTAGTTCTTGAATTTGGATAGTTTTCCCTCTCCTAATATTTGCTTCAGGGTTTATTTGGTACCATTTAGTTCTTTTCCTTTGGAGACAAACAGAGCTCTTGTACATGCCTCTCGTCACTCCCTGCCAGGGATGGACCCCTGAGCACTCTACACTTTCAGACAGAAGTCCAAGTTCAGAGAATAGTGAATTGAAATCCCTAAAAGAGGATAAAGAATGGTGTTAGGGAGGTGCCAGGAGGAAGAGACTGCTCGCGCTGTCCTAGCTTGGTATCCAGCCAGGACTGACTGGCTGGTTGTTGCAGCTGGACAAGGCGAGTGGGAGGGATGAAGACCCAGAGCTGGAGGCATGAGTTGGCAGAGGCTGGGGGCTGGCAGGGGAATAACAAGGGCAGGCGGACACAGAGGAGGGTCTGTGCAAGAGGCCAAACCTGGTTTCATGGGGGCGGAAGTTTCAGAAGCAATCAATGATGGACAGAAATTCAAGATAAAAAAAAAATGGCATTCTAGTGAGTAAGAGTCACTCTGTCTTGGAAGGAGCAGAGGCACTCAATCATGTTACCTTAGAACAGGACTCTAAGCGGAAGTGTAGATATCGAGATGTTGGGGTCCACAGGACTGATGACAAAAGAAGAAATGAGGGACAACGTCTCAGATCTAAGACATAAAATCATGGTTGAATTGACTGCATGATGACATACTGAATGCTAAAATGTTGATACCAGCAGAGCCAAAGTCATTGCTTTACCTTAGGAACTGGGAGTAGATTCTGCTGTGGAAAGCGGGGACAAGAGGCTAGTGGCCACCACGGCCCTGGTATGTGGCAACCAAATCTTCTGCTTCAACCCCTGTCCCCATATCTTCAGAACCATGGAATTGGCCATCACTCCTGAAGGCAGAGGCAACAGAGCGTAGTATTGAGAGCACATGTTCCGGAGTGAGATGGTTTGGCTTTGACTTTAACTAGAGTTGCCAGATTTAGCAAATAAAAAGTACAGGGCACCCAGTTAAAGTAGAATTTCAGATAAACAATGACTCATATTTCATATAACTAAGTCTCAAATATTACACGGGACCATATTTTTTTAGTATAAGTATGTCCCATGCAGAATATGGGACATGATTATTCTAAAAACAAGTCATTGTTTATCTGTAATTCTAATTTAATTGAGTGTTGTGTGTTTTCTCTGTCAACATTACTCCTAGCTCTTTCTCCTTTCTAGCTATAGGAACTTGGGGACATTATTTAATAACTCACATTCCTCATCTGCAGAGTGGAAATAATCTAACTCGTGAGGTTGTTGTGAGGATTGAATGAGTTAATATAGGCAAGCTACTCCAAATATTGTCTGGCACAGATTATGTGCTCAGAAATTATTACTTCTGCTTTTTATCAAAACTATTACTGTATCTGAGACTCAGTCTGAGTTGCTGGTATCCAGTAGTTTCTTTTAATTTTCATGAAGTCATACAGTACAAGGTTTCAGCAAAATTATGAAATATTTTATTTATTTATTCCCCACTCTCTTCCAAAAAAAATTTGTGTGGTTTTACAATAAAATAACAGGTAAAATACCCTCAAAGGTAACTGTCATAAGGAAAAGGACAACCACTAAGAAGTTAAAAAAGAGACAAAAACGAGAAAAGTGTCGAGGGATTCTGTTTGAGGACAAAATTCTGTATGGCAGTTGAGTACAAAGCTAAGTTTTAAGTTTGATAAAAGAGGAAAATTGGAAAATTGGAAAGTGGACTCACTACCCATTTGTTGTCTCCCAACTTTCTTCTGTGTATTGCTTTGCTCTCCTGATACCTCATTGCATCTTCTCTTCTCAAAAGCTGCTCCAGAAAAAGATTCACATCCTGATATCAAATTAATAATTTCCTCCAAGACTCTTCACTTAAATTCATTGTAGAACAAAAAAGGGACTCACTTCCTGTTGAAAAGGACTTTTGGAGTTTGCATTTGTGGGATTGAAGAGAGTTTTGTTTTGTTTAGTGTCAGTTTCTGGGACGTCAGGTCTCCAGCCAGAGAAGTGGTCCTTGACCTTGTCTGGTCAGTAGAATCACCAGTAAACGTTTTAAAAATCTAGAAGTCCAGTCTACAATTTGTCAGTCACTTCAGGATCTTTGGGGATAGTACTCAGACAGTCTTTTTTAAAGTACCCCAGGTTATCTAACTCAGACAGCCAAGATTGACAACCACTGGGCTACAGGCATATACCCTTGTGTAAACAATTTATAGGGCAAGACTTAAGAGACATCCATATAATCTAGGAATTAACAACAATAACCATGACTTAAATTCTTCCTATATGTCTGTTACATTTTCACAACATTGAAGAGTAAGTATATTTGTCCACATTTTACATCGAGGAAAGAGAAAATATTAAATGACACAGTAAGTAAATGAGTCCAAAATCAATTGAACGTCTGACTCTCAAGTTAGAGCCTTTCGTAGTATTGTGGAGAAAGTACAATCTGCTCTTTTGGAGACCACTGATTGTCCTTGACTTGGGCCTTATTTTCATCAGGGACTGCTCGTTTCATTAGATATCAGTTTCTGGTGGTCGTCATTCAGGCCTGTGTCTTGGGAACTTGTAGGGAGAGAGATCTGTGGCTGGCCTTTATGTTAACATTTTCAGTTCCCCATGAGGCCTCTGCCCCTCCTACTGCAGACCAAACAGCCCGAGTGGAAGAGCAGACACAGATATTTGGGCCTTGTTGGACAAACCTGTCTGTAGACAGACTTGTGAATGGCGTGCCAGGGTTCTCTGGCTGCAATTAAATAGAGCTGTGCCTGACAGGTTTAGCCAGTCAAGCGGGACCCACCTGTGCCTGTGCCAATGACAAGGCTTGAATGAAAAGGAGGAGCAAAATCAGGGACCTACAGACCATATTAGCTCTTCTCATCAGGCACTAGTTAACTATTTTACCAGGAAAGCCTTCTTTGTTAAAACAGAATGCAAAACCATCATGTGTTATTTTTAGCCCATGCATGGAAGAAATTAGCAGGTAGATCCAGTAAGCCTATTAAAATCCTGATCTTCAAGCTCGTATGTATGTACATGGGTATGCATTCATGCCTTCATTATTTGTTGTTCATTTATTCACTCATTTACCAGCCCATTAACTTGATCACACAGTCAATATTTATTTAGTACTTCCTATGTGGCAGGTACTGTACTAGGTTCTGGGAGCTCATTAGTGAGCAAGTCAAAAGAGGTTTTGTGGTCACAGAACTTGTAGAATGGGGTGGTGGGCAGAGCTGCTCAGTAAACAAATAAATTATACGTTTTACCCATATAATTATCCATTGTGTTAGAGGCTATTAAAGAAGAAGAAAATGGGTGTTATGAGCAAGGAGAGATTGAACTTTTGATGGACAGAAGGATAACAGGTTGGGCTGTGTCTGGGAAGTCTTCCCTGAGAAAGTTATAGTTGAGCTAAGATATAATTTTACCATTCAAAAAAAAAATGTTTCTTCGTCATATTGTCAGTGAATATTTCCCTAAATTCTTTCTTCCCTTTTATCGAGAATGCTGATTGTACATATACTTTATCTCAGTATTCCTACTTACTTTTCATATGTAGATAGATTATTGACCCAAGGGTTTCAGATCGGCTGTTCAGAAAAATACAGCCCCAATATTCCACAGAGGACCATTGCAGATTTAATTACCCTCTTTATTTGTAGAAACCACCTGTTTGTCAGTATTATTTCCTTATTTTGGGGATGTACTTTATTGTTTGCAGAGTGCTTTCACATATAATGCTCAGTAGAGCTTCACCAACAGCCCTGGAGGGTACAAAGAGCATCTTCTCTCTGTTTAACAGTGAGAAATGACAATTCCAGAATCAATGTCTTGTCCAAGGTCGCATGCTATTCCTTTTCAGAGAGGAGAGAAGAACCTCAGGATTTTTGCCGCTAGCCTCAGAATCTTTCATGCACAGTGGGGAATTTCAAAATTCTCTCCTCCTCAACCCCTGCCCTTCTCCCCACCCTGCTTCCCCAATCCACACACAGCCCCCCTCCAATTCAGAGATTTGGGGCAAGACTGATTAAGGGGTTTCATTTCCCTTTGGAATTACCATAGGTTCAGGTCAATCTACCTGACTCTTTTTCCAGCTTTAGCTCTTTAACCTACAACTAATAAATAAGTAAACAACTAAGTTCAACATATATGCGTTGGTGGCCTACTGTGTATCAGGTGCTGCTCTAGGCACTGGTGACACATTGCTGAGTGAATAGACAAGAACCCCTGCCTTCACTGAGTTTGCATTCTCCCAGGAGAGGCCATCAGGTAAACATATATATAATGTCAGATGGTGTGCTGTGCATAAAAAAATAAAACAGGGAAGAGAATTAGGAAGTGCTGAGGGGAGGGTATTGAAATTTTAAATAAGATGGTCAGGAGTGACCTTCCTGAGAATGTGCTATTTGTGTAGTCCTGAGGTCATTTGGGGGAAGAACATTCTAGGCACAGGGAACAAGGCTAAGCTGCTGGCCAAAGCTCAGAACTCATTCATTGTATCCCACCCTTGAACTTGAACTCTCTTTTTCCAAAAGCACAATATTAAAAATGCTGGTTAGACACAGTCGAATTCATACTTTTAAGGATTAGGTTCTATATTCAATTTCGTTTTGGGTTAGATACCCTATTGTGGGCTGTCCAGAAAGCCAAACCACCATGAATAATGTTTCCATGGGAAAATGTTTTCAGAGTTTCAACCTGCTGACTTACAAATGAACTGAGGAACAGAGCTGGTTAGTAAGTCAGAGCTGGCTGTACTAATGAAGGGGCGATTCTCCTACCACCTCTCAGTCTTTCACCAAGAATAGAATACTGTTGACCCAGCTGCCACTCCGACATTCTTTCTCTGTCCTTATCCTCCTCCCTCTAGTGTTTCGGTTCCAACCTGTATTTTCCATTTCCCCCGCAGGGCTTCTCTTTTTGCCCTTAGATCTCAGAATAATCCTCACGAAGCCATATTGAAAGCCCTTGATTCCCCTTATTCTTCTCCTTCAGAAGAGCTGCTGTCTATCTCACCTTAATTGCAGTGTCTCGAAGATTTCCCAAGGCTTTTTTTTCCATGCACATGGATTTATTTGTATTATTTCACTGTCTGCTTCTGGCAATTGCAGTGCATTTAATGCCAGTAATGAGCATTGCACCTGGAAAAATCTGAGCACCTCACAAATAGATTAATGAATATACGTTGTATGTTTTTTATGAAATTAATGACTACTTGCTCTCCATTAAACGGTGAATTCTTAAAGATGCTTTTCTCTGTAGGAAACCGCCACTGTCTGTTTGAAATCGACTGTGTACGTGTTCATAAAAATAATCAGCGAGGCTGACTTTCTTTTTCTCCTTCAACCCTGCTTCCCATTCCTTGAAGGCTGGGTAGATGGATAGTGGGTCACATCTATGGAGAGGCGCAGTGGGGACTCGTAACCCTTCAACATCAGAGTAACAGAGGAAAGAAACGTGGGGTTGGGATACTTATCTACTGAGAAGATTATTTGGGATTATTCTGTGAATTCACTATTGGGGTTTGCCTGGGTCTGCATAGAAGAACCAAGTATACACCCAAACCTGTGGATGATATTTTCTTCATTGTCATTTTATTTACATAATTAGGAAGCCAATTGAGTCAAATACACTATTGTGGGCTAGCCAGAAAGCAAAACCTAGATAATAATTAGAGCTTGCCGGCTGAGAACACTTACTATGTTCCAGGCACAGTGTTTCATATGCATGAACCCTGTTACTTCACAATACCCTAGGTGAGCCCCAGAGACACAGAGCGTAGTTAGGTAACTCAAAGCATCCAACTAGTTAAGAGTCAAGATTTGTCCCAACGCAGTCTGAATGTAGGACACAGATTTTAACCACTACCCACCACCACTACCCCTGGAAGATAAAGGAAAACAGAGATTTTTTAAATTTTCTCTTTATCCCTTTTTGGCTCTTAATGGTAAATCAAACCCAAAACTGCTTTGATAAATCACAGATACAAAGCAGATTCTGGTTCCCTAACAAGCAGTCAGACTACCTGGAGGGTTTGTGAAAACACGGAGTGCTGGGCTCACCCTAGAGTTTCAGATTTGGAAGAAACTAATGATTTCTGAGGTGGTGTGGATGCTGCTGGACTGGGGAGCAGACTCCGAGAACCACTGGTTATGCACACCTCCACCCCCACCCCCCTGACCCTCACAGATCAGTAGCGTTAATCATTCTAACTAAGCATTTTATAGCATTTTGCTGCTTTCAAAGCACTGCATCTGTCTAATCTCAGTTCCTCACAGTAGTACTGACTGGACTTACTCTCCACTGCATGGATGAGCAAATAGAGGCTCTGTGACAGGAAGTGACATGTTCCTCACTGTAAGTGGCAGAATTAGGATTTAGGTGTTTTATTTTTATTTTACCCCTGTTAATGCTCTAAAGAGAGTCCAGCTGTCCATCCCCAGCACGCAGCTCACAAACTGGTTCATTCACTTTTCAGTTCAAGCTGGTTATAAGGAATGCTTGAGCTCCGGAACATCACCTCTTGCTCAAAAGGAGAACCTGTGTCTGCGCAGGTGCATTTCTGAGCACAAAGGAAGGAGGACCTGTTTGTCGCCCCAAACAAGATCTCCACACTTACATCCAAATTAAAGGTCTCTGAACATGAGTTGGGCTGGCCAATATTTTTCTCTTTCCTTCCAGGTTTGCTGAACTTATAAATATCAATTAGAAGGTTGAGTAAATTACAGGGATGTTGAACTTTGAATCATTATAACACTTTAAAGTGTCTATATAAGGATAATAAGGAGATTGTGAAAATCTGCTGAAAGAAAGCTCACACATATTTATAGATAATTAATACAGTGAGCGGAAACTGAAAATCAGCACTGAATTTTTAAAGCAGCCATTTAAGAATGCATCGTGGCAACACATTAAGTTAGCAGTTATTCGACAAGGAGATGCAAAGATTATTAAGCTAATTAAGGGTAATAAAAACAAGTTAAGGTATCCGGCATATAACTTTGAAATTAAAAAGAAAAGAATCCTTTGTTTATCCTTACTACTTCTAGGAGAGCCACAGATGGCGATTCCTATATTGATACGTTACTAGGTTTTTATGTAACAAGAAAAGATTGTCATATCAGAATATGTTCCCTGGAGAAGCACAAAAAATATACGAGGGACCTTTCTGTGTAACTCTAGACCCCTTGGCAGGCCCTGTGAGTCCGTATGCATGTGCTTTCTCTCTCTCGCCTCCGGATGAATGATGGCCGTTTCGGGAACTCGATCTTGGAAAACTTTCTCCAATATATCTGATCCTACTCGGCTTTCAGATCCTGTGGCCTCTTTCCTGATCTTGGGCTCTCCTCCGCTTCAAGTTCTCTGACAGCGATTTGGGGGGATGGTTTCCTTTGCTTCTCAGCCCTTTTAGAGTCTGTTTTCTGCACGGAACCGCTATTGACGTAAAATAGAAGTGCACCCCACAAGTGGGAAGCTGAAATTGCTGGTGCAAATGGAAATAGACACCTCTTTGTGGCGGATGCTTCAGTGAAGTGGGTTTAGTTAGCCCTGCAGGGTTTGTAAGTTTTTGAGGGAAGGAGGAAGAAGCAGATGGGGAGGAAGATGTCGAAGGTAATAATTAGAGAATAAAATATTACACGTGCAACAAAATAATATATTTATGTCCAGACATTTTTTGTTTGTTTGTTTGTTTGTTTGTTTACTGGATCTTGAGGAGGAAGGGATGGCAACAGGAGAGAACTAACCCTAACCAGACTCCAAATTAACCATATCTGTGTCTGCTGGCACAATTAAACAGATTATTAAATGTTATTGGAAGAAATCTTGGGGGTGTTTATTGCAGCACAGGACGTTGCAATTTCAAATTAAAGCTGGCTCGTGATTATTAATTCTGGTAGAGGACTCTTGTAAACTTTACCACTGAGCAAATTGGGGTGTGCACACTTAATGGGGGCAAAGGGCAAAGCTTATCACCGGGAGAACTGTCCAGCTTATCAGAAAAATGGGGCTCAAGTCCCATAAAAACTAAGAAATAAAGTCTATCAAAAAAGTTCCAATTTGTCTGTAATTCTACACAATTAAGGAAAAAATCGATCATAGCTGTATAGGTAAGCATTGGGTCTGACATGCCAAAATAGTTTGATTATTTTAGTTCACTAGATTACATAAAACTATAAACTCAACCTTTCCTAAAAATAAAGAGAAAAATTGTCCTAAGGAGCAATTCGATCCAACACTTAAGAGGTTTTAACATTGCAAGTTCTTTTTGGTCTACAATTACGCAATTAAATCTAAGGTTTCTATCATCCCTGTTCTAAAATTGTAAATAGGAGAGAAAGCTGGCACATTTTTATCAGCAAGGTCACACTAGAAATTTTAGGAGGACAAGTAAAAAATGACTTCCTTCAGCAAGAGGGATCCTTTCAAGCCGTCAGAATGAATTGTTTGCAAGTTTCAAAGGAGCCTTGGTTCTTATTACTGGAGTCTGCCTTTTCAAGAAGTGACTTTTTTCAATTATTTTCACTTTTCATTACGAGTCTTAGCAGTTGTTACTCACCTCATTAAGCTCACTAAGATGCTGTGCATTTCATTTCCGTGTTATAATTTGTAGTGAATTGTTTGACATTAAACCCAGCTCTTTGAATCTTATGATTTCTGAAGGTTTCTGCTGCCCTTTCCTGATCGTAACCAGTTACCTTTTTGAAGATTGAACGAATGAATGGAATTAATAGAATCTGTAATTTAACTAGTCTTGATTATCTGGATTTTGTTCTGATAGGTAGTCCAGGCCACGGTGCCTTCCAAGTAAAGGATTCATTACCAGATGTCTTCCGGAAACACATCCGCCAGCTTGTAAAATGTTCCTCCAGCTCCAACCTTCACTTTCACTGCTTAGCGATCAGTCGACTAATTGAACACTTTCTTCTCAGAAGATTTTCCTAATTCGCAGCCGAAACGTTCCTCTGCTAATTTATATCAAGGAATGTTTTCCTTATGTGGTGTGCGTACATTCCACGTATTTGTAGCTTTTATCATTTTTGCCCCTCAGCTATTGCCCAGTCAGTTTCCTTGATTTGATTCCTTTAATCTTTTCTCATCAGTCAATCACTTCCAATCCTCCCATTCCTTTAATCATCTCCTTTGAACTCAGTCCAAGTTTTGGGGGTACTCAGGTACCTAAGACGCAATGCAGTAGTCTGGGTGTGGTCTCGCCACAATCACACGCAGCTAAGAAATGGGAAAAGAGCAAAAGAATCTTGAATGCATCTTAAACTTGTTCTAATTTCCATTTCAAAATAGCTTTTTCTACTCTCTATTAGCTTGCCTCTCTCTTTTCCTTCTCTCAGGCTTTTCTCATTCTCTGTAATGCTTTAGAAGACAGGATCTTCCTGTCACCACATGTCACGTCATAGACAGATCTCCACCTTACAAATTTGGTGGCATCCCAGAGCTCAAGAAGAGTCATGTTTCTGAGAAGTCATCACACAAATATATGTACCACTAACAATATGCAGGCTCTGAAATTTCAGATCAATTGTATTTTATTTATTTATTTTTTTTACTTTGTCTACCTTCCCATCAGCCTACAGAAGAACCTTGAAAGATACATGTGGTGGGCTGATCACCAATGGTCTGGCAAACTTCAAAATGCTGTTGAACATTATTGTTACATCATGGTGTTTTCTGAGCTGCATTAGTAAACGTCCAAATACAACGTTAGTCCCAGATTTGAAGTAAACCACGAGACTTTCAGTGGAGCAAAGCAGCTACGGGCATGTCTATGACTGGGAAGAGGGGGAAGCTGGACATCCCTGTGTCCCCTTTAATCTCACGTCACAGTGAGCCTGAGGTCACACACAAAGCTTCATATGATTTTTATTTAGGTGGAAGCCTGAGAACCTGATCACTCATTAAAGCTGAAAATTGGCTTTGCAACTATGGACAGAAACAGACCCCTCAGCTGTACATTGTGAAATTCTATTAAACTCGCCGCACTTTTCCAGTGAAGGAATACTCTAGCTTTAGACCCTTCATTTGCTGAGGGACTAAGTTTTTCATTTTCACAGCTCAACCTTTTTCCTGGTAATAAATTGCCCTGAGTTGGAGCCCTAAGACTGTCAAGTTGCACTTTTCTCTTTGTATCTGCTCTTGTCTCCTCTTACGAATGTGTAGAGCCATGACAGGAGATTAATATTGAAAGAGAACGTTCCTCTGTTACATTTTACTTGCTCTCCCACCCCCCCCCCCAAGGCTTATTTTCGTTTGACAAAAGCCTCCAGGTTAATTTAAGAAAAGATTCTTCCCTGAGCTTACCTGAGTTTCCTGCTCGTGGGTGACCTGTTCTCCTACCAATTGATATTTGTCACTGGGTGATTCTGAATGTTGATCTTGCCTCTTTTACTTAAGAGAGAACAGTGTGCCTTCAGGTCAATATCCCTTCTAACCACAACAAAACGTAAGCCTCATTCTCAGACAGAAAGCAATGCATTTGTTCAAAGCTGAAGAAAACATAAAAGGGGACGAGGCTGGGGATGGAGACAGTTTTTGGGCGTTCACAGGTAAGCTGATACTTTGAGATTCTCGGAGATTAGTGATCTATCAAACAGCAGAGCATCTTTGGCAAGAAGAAACGTAAGGGATTAATGGTGGGCTTGGGGAGGGGGGAGCGAACTGTGAGTGTGGGGGACAGATGTGTACAGAGGGTGTAAAATTCATCCTTCTCGGAGCTGGGAAAAGTTTAGACATTCTGGGGATTGAGCCAGCTAAATTTTATTTAAGCCTTCCAAATCAGAAGATTACAACAAGCATGGACAAGTTTAATTATAGTAGATGAAAGGTTAAAAAGCACACACGTTTACACCCGAGTGTGCACACACAAATGCACAAACACAGCAGCTCTGTTTTTTGTTTTGTTCTTCTGGTGAATGCATATTACTGCTAATTGCCTAAGGGTAAAGATTTGTTGGAGCAATTCACTGGCATATGCTATAAACAATTCGAAAATAATCAAAAAAGAAGTTAACTTTGACACTAAACTGACACCTTGAAAAAAAAATCAGACCATAAAAACAGCGTTTGAAAGTACATTTGGATTCTGGCTGATTCTAAACATTATGTGTTTGTGTGTGTGTGTGTGTGTGTGTGTGTGTGTGTGTGTGTGTGTGTGTATGTGTGTGTGCATATGTGCATGCGTGTGCACGCGTGCATTTGTGTGAGTGCATATGTGCACATGTGTGGGTGTGAATTGAAAAATTTAGTCATGAGGTAGAATAAAGAAGCTTCAACAAAATACATTTGAGGTTCAGACAACAAAATAGTTTTAGCACTAATATAGAGATGGCCACAAAAAATGTAAGCTGCAAAGCTGAAATAGGGTGATGATTTTTTTCTGTTCTCTCTTATAATAATACATCAAACTTCTTAATTTATTTTTTGTTATTCCCCGCATTTCTCTGCATTGGCTGGACTTTGTTTGGCAGCTCAGCTGAGGTCACTCAATTGGCTGCATTCAGCTGGGAGCACACCGGGGCTGGGAAGTCCAACATGACCTCACTGGAATTCTAGGAACACTTCAACTCTAAGTGGCCTCTCCAAAGCAGGGTAACTTTGCCCCTTCACATAGTGTCACAGAGCTCACAGAGATTTAAATCAAGGCGAGACTGGATCTGGCACATTGTCACTCCCTCCTCATTCTATTGGTGAAAGCAAGTCTCAAGGCCAGCTGAGATTCCAGGGGATAGGAGTTGTGCTGAGCAGCTCCAGGCACCTATGGAGTTGGTGGCAGTCATTTTAGCTGGGTCTTATAAGCATATCAAGTTAAAAGAGAGGGGTCACAAATCTGAACTCTGCTCCCGGTTTCCAAATTCATAGTATCTTCATGGGTGAGACAGAGTTGTAGTTTCAAGTCAACTCATGAGCAGTCACAAAATTCATTTCAGGTTTGAGCTGAGAAGTGAAACTAGGTGTCTTCATAATTTAGCATTTCCATGCACCTGAAATGCTTCCTGAACTTCAGGGGGTCAGTGGAGTGGAAGGGGGGTAGTCATGGAATTGCTTCCAAGTTGGCAGCCTTGCCTTGTGCCTGTCTTCCTATTGACAAGTAAGAGATTTAAATAATTTTAATTCTTTTTTTCATTATTAACTTAGTAAGACTACTTGGTTTTAAGATGAAGTTACGAGGCCTTTGGTTTGGCTGTGTCATGCTCAATATTAATTTTATAATGCTTTTGGAAAAGTTATCTTCCATCCTGTCAATGCATGTTTATTGTCCACCATGTCCACTGTAATGTATTTTTTTAATGTTACAAATGTTCTATCAAGAAGTTGAGTCATTGTATAGGTGTTTTTGATACCAACCTTTATAGGAATCATGATCTGTGAATTAAAAAGAATATATAACAATCAATGTTAATTTAATGTATTCCAGAGTTTTGAGAAAAATGTGTGTTGTGGGAAATCAAAGTAAAAATGAGCATCAGAAATACAATAATTATTTTTATTTTACTTATTAACCTTTAAGAGAAAATAATACAACTCTAATAAAACTATGTTTTCTAAAGCCATTTTTATAAAGTTTTAAAATTTTTATTACAGTTCTGAATAGTTTCCTCTAACAAGCAAATATACCTCAACATTTTACAAAGGGAATTATTTCATCTTTATCAGGGGTCAGCAAACGAAAGCCCAGGTCAGTTCTGTCCTGCCACACCCATTCATTTAGGTATTGTTTATGATGCTTTCATGTAACTAGAGCAAACCAGCTGTGGCAGAAACCAAACTGTAGGCCTGCAGAGCCGACCTCTTACAGGAAAGATTTGCCAATCCTTTATCTGTAATATATGACAATTTAAAACTTTTTGTAGTGTAGTAAAGATAAAGAGAACCTTGACTCTAAAAGAAAGTCGTGCTACGAATGATTCTTCACTGTACTGCAGTTTACTATTCTATTCTACTCTGTTCTATTTTATAGCACAAGGTTTTCAAAAAGAAGTGCTAGCATTAGGAAGCTCTCTATCCAACTCCAAAACAATTTTACCTGGAATCTCTGAATATGAAATAAAGATGGAGGTTGAGATACAATGGAAGTTTTGTTTAAGGTGAAGATGGAGGCCTTGGAACTCTGGCTGTTGAATCATTTTGTAAGCCCTGCTCACTGCAGTGAAGCCCATGAAGCTTCCTGAAGAAACTCCTAGACTCCAAGATCACTTCTGGGAGAAATGAATAAAATTAATAAATATCAGAACTAAAAAAAATTATGGCAATTGTTTTTTTTTTTTTTTTTTTTGCAGATAAAAAAATTAAAGGCAAGAAATTTATATGCTCTAGGCCGAAGCCTACGGCAGTTATTGACAGAACTAAGAGCCAAGACCAGAATTGCGTGATCTCATTTGTAATCCGCACTGCCTCTGTCCTTTCCTGCAGATGATAATACAGGGGCTAGTCTTACTTGGTGGGATGGTAATCCCCAAACCAGCAATGTCTCCTTATATCACACTCCAAGAGGTCTCAACGATTTCTAAGCAGTGATCGAAGAAGAAAGAGTAAAAAGAATTTAGATGAGAAGAGATGGATACATTTCAAAATAAAATAAATTAAAGATGGAGCACTGAAAGTGAATTTTGATGAAAAGTTTTAAAATGAACTGATGATACTGTCAAGTATTTCTGTCCTACAAATGACGTTTTAAGATTTTAGATATCCAGGACTATATTAGACCATAT